>CM042957.1:34823276-34838433 GCA_023678885.1 Pogostemon cablin
ATATGTAACAAGCCATGGAAAGTAGCACATCAGTTCTGTTCGGCACAGCTCGCGCGGCGTCACCACTTTGCTCATAACTTCCTCGTTCGGACTCCGAATAGGATGTTCTTTACGCCAAAACGACCCTCTCTTCAGTGGCTTTCCAACCATATATCACACCAACAGTTTCGAGCTCCACATCAATACAGAATAATTACACAAGTTCGACGTGCGTTTATTAGCATTCTTGCACAAATTGCACCTTTTCTCAAACTTGGCTCTTTTCATCCTTTTTCCACCTAAAACACAACAAAACACCTCAAGTGCACCTTTTTCTCACATATAATGAATATAAGACATTTGTGCTCATATAAGACTACAATATCAATCAAAAAGGTGTTAAATTGGACACTAAAACACGCTTATATTCACTCTCATCAATCCCCCAAACTTACCCGTTGCTCGTCCCGAGGCAACAAAATAAAAATAAAGAGAGAGAGAGAGTATGAAAATTAGCAGGGAAACAAGGACTATGACAAATACCCCTCTTCAAAATACAATTGTCCTCAACTTAGGTCATGTAATTCTCATTACATGTAATAATCAATTCATAGCATACAAGTTAAGACAATCACCACCAATTCAAATGCTCCATTGACATGTTCTCACGGGAAGTATATATATAATCTCTCACTCACGTGTAAAAGATGTACACTTATGGGTTAAAGTGTTTACGCTCAAATTCAATTCAAGTGCATGCGTAACCATAAGCTTGCCTATTGTCTCAACTCTCCTTTTACTTGTAGCTAGTAAATCATGGATCAAAAAGGTCTTTCATTAGGTTGTAATTTAGGCTCTTTGGAATAGGTGGGAAATATATGGATAAGTGACTCAAAACTCGAATCAATCAAGCACAACATTCTCTCAAAACTCCCCCATCTTTCTCCTTCAAGCACAACATATTTTCTTTTTTAACTTTTCCTAGCTCTTCAACTCCATCATTCTCCTTTTCTTCACCCCTTTTTTTTCTCTTTTCTTTCTCTTTTGAGGTACCAGTTTCGGGCACTACCTCTCACATCCTCCATAGGGTACTAGATTTAAGCACTACCCTAGGGTGTTTGATTCCATGGAGTACTAGATTTAAGCACTACTCCACGAATTTCTTCTTGATCCTTAAGATTTTTCTTTCATTATCCTTATCATCCCTCAAATCACCACTCTCTTCAATTAAGCTTTATTGGCTATCAAAAGAATGGATTTAAAAAGGCTAAAATGGGCTGACTAGGGATTTAATGAATTCAGGTAAAGTATATGGGAAAATATGGGTTAAATATCAAAGATGGCCTAATATCATTTCCATAATCCGCTAGACTAATCTTGAATATTCAAGGAGACTCAAGGCAAGTTCTAGAATACACGCACAAGAACGATACTCACCAGAAAAGAAATATCATGTGATTATGTAACATGATCAACGAGGCTCAAAATCTCACATGGGTTTTTAACAAGTAACAGAGCACTTTTCATGGTAAGCAATATCCCACAAGTACACATAGAACTTCATATCATAATATAACTCAAGTACACTTCCTTCATCAATTTCAAGAGCATATGAATTTCAAAGACAATTTTAAACATATAAGCTCACATGGATCACCACCTTAAACTTAATCCTTCCACTCCATAAATTAAAAGCACATATAAAAATTAGAATAAGGGAACGAGGGCACCTGATTTCTCCTTCAATGAATGCACGAGCTCCTCGAGTCAAAGCCTCAATGTAGAACTCGTCTTGCCACTCTTTTACCTTTTTCTATCATCAAAGCTCAAACAAACTCATCATCACAGGATTCATCAATAATAAAATAGGAGAACTATACGAAAGAATTAATTGACTATCTAATCGACTCCACACACTAGAAACACCACTGAACACTAGGCAAATTGTAAAAAATCGACACATCAAAACCGATTAAAGTTTCAACATACCGCAAAAAATCAACTCCCCTAGCAAACATTACAAAGAAAAGATTATACTCTTGGTGCTTCAATGAGGTAAGTACATCACACCCCCCCAAACTTAGTAAAAACGTAAGTCGAAACTAAGTTTGAAAAGAGATGTAATTGCCGATTAGTAAGCACCTTAAATATAAAAATTTCTTACTCACACGAAAATAAATAAAGCAATAAAACGGAAGGGTAAGCCCCCAACAGGCGCTCATATTTAACGTCGTAGAGTCACGACGGATTACCACTTTGAACTACCGAATCACAGGACGGTCTTGTCGCATCCTCACCTTCAAGTACTTTCTTTCCCTCTTTTTGTCTACACTCAACACCTCACCTTTCTTGGTCACAAAAATATGATCATTGAAATTTCCTTGCTCCCATGGCTGTCTAGACTTCTCCTTGTCAATCTTCCACTTAAATTCAGAATCACCTGTCTTAGAAAAATCAAGATTAAACAAGTTAGAAACCATATCAATGCTCTTGCACGATTGAGTCTCCATGGGCATCTTCATTACATGATCAAGAGAGAAAACCACATCTTCATTATCCATTCGCAGTCTAAGCTTTCCTTCCTTAACATCTATCATAGCTCCAGCTGTGGCAAGAAACGGTCGTCCCAAAATAAGGGGAATGTCACTCTTATCATCTTCCATGTCAAGTACAAGAAAATCCACGGGAAAAACTAATTTATCCACTCTCACTAAAACATCTTCAATTAAACCCTTCGGATAAGTCATGGATCTATCCGCCAATTGAAGAGCAATATTCGTGGGTTTAAGATCCCCCAAACCAAGCCTTTTAAATATGGACAAAGGCATCAAATTAACGCTTGCCCCCAAATCACACAAGGCTTTATGTGCCGACCCTTTTCCAATGTCACAAAGAATGGTGAAGCTTCCCGGATCCTTTAACTTCGTAGGCAACTTCCTTTGAAGGATCGAGCTGCAATTCTCTGATAGGTTCACCGTCTCCACTCCGTTCAAGCTTCTCTTCTTTGATATAATATTCTTGAGGAATCGGGCATAGTATGGCATCTCCATGATTGCTTCAGAGAAAGGAATGTTCAAGCTTACTTTGCTCATGACATCGTGAAACCTCTTGAACTTTTCCTCCAATCCCTTCTCTGCCAATCTCGAAGGAAACGGAGGAGGTATCTTGGTCTTTGGTCTTTCCCATTCATCACGTTCAACCTCCTTCGCTTTATCCTTCTTGGCTCTCAATCTCTTTGCTTCTTCCCACTTCTTCTCCATTGTAAGCTCAGTATTCTGCTCATGTAATGGTACTGGAGTAGCATCAACATCATAGGGAACATTCGGCGTGGAAAACGGTGCAGAAGGAATAGGTTCGACCTCAGTTCGACCACTATTACTGGTCGAACTAGGTGTGTAATGGTCGAACCAATCGTCTGGAAGGCTGCTCTCTTTTTGAACTTGGGGTTCGACATGGGTTCGATCATCAGGACAGGTAGAACCGCTTCTCCCTTGGTCGAACTGGCCTACTGTACTATTTCTGCCCTTCGGTTTGACCAGGGTTCGACCAGGTGGACTGGTCGAACCGTTGCTGCGACAAAACAGGGTGCTCCAGGATGTGTGGTTCGACCTGGGTTCGACCTGGTGATTTAGTCGAACCAGGGGAGTCGTGGTCGAACCTATCTCCTGGACAACGGCTCATTTTTTGAATTTGAGGTTCGACCTGGGTTCGACCTGTTTGAGAGGTCGAACCAGGTACATAATGGTCGAACCTATCTCTTGGAAAACTGCTCTCTTTCTGCTCTTGAGGTTCGACTAGGGTTCGACCAGTGTTAGAGGTCGAACCACTGCCCCGTAGGTCGAACTGCCTCACTGTATAGTTTATATCCTCCAGTTCGACCTGGGTTCGACCTTCTGGGTTGGTCGAACCATTGCAGTCGTGGTCGAACCATTGCTGCGACAAAACAGAGCACTCCGGATGAAGAGGTTCGACCATGGTTCGACCTGTATGCCAGGTCGAACCCTCTGGGTGTTGGTCGAACTGAGGATTTTTAAAAACAGAGTGCTCCGCATGGTGAGGTTCGACCATGGTTCGACCTGAATGCCAGGTCGAACCTTCTGGATGTTGGTCGAACCGAGGATTAGCTATGTCCAAATTTGATCTCGGTCTCGTCGTTCCCTCGTACTGCGTTCCAGACCTTAACGTGATGGCTTTATCTTCCAATTTTTGTGCCAATTGATTCACGTTCGTGGTCATCTGTCCCATCATCAAGGTAAGCTCCTTCAACTGCTTAGACAAATCTGCACGATCAACATTCATGGTATCCTCAAGATGATCAATCCTTGCATCATTCTCAGCCATGTATCGATGGAAGGTATCTTCAATACTCTTCACTTCTTGTTGCTTCATACTAGGCCCCCTTTATGTCAACTCTGTGATTTGCCTTTGCTGGGACTCTAGTAGCTTATTGATGTTAGCTAGACTAGAGACGATCTCATCATCCCTATTCGGCCTCACCACTTGATGTTCAACTTGCGCCACCTTACCAAGTACATATGATCCTCTATCTCTTTCTACTGGCCAGTCACGTGTATTCATAGAGATGTCTTCGAACAACTTTTTTGCTTCAAGTGTTGTCTTAGATAACAGCGCTCCTCCTGATGATGCATCAATAAAAACACGCGAACCACAATTCAATCCATAGTAGAAGATGCTTATGTATTCAGCCTTCGACATTCCATGCTGTGGACACCTCCTGAGCATGTCTTTAAACCTATCCCACGCCTCATAAAATTTCTCACCCTGATTCATAACAAATTGGGTGATCTCTTGCTTCAATCTTAAGATCCTTGAGGGTGGCATGCATCTTTCCAAGAACTTCTGCTGCAGTTGGTCCCATGTAGTGCAATCTGTGGGATCAAGAGTCTCATACCAAGCTTCTGCCCTATCAATCAATGAGAACTTGAATAGGGCGATCCGTCTAGCATTATCATTCGCTCCACTGCCCTTTTGAGTGTTTGCATAACCAAGAAATCTTCGGAGATGTTGATATGGATCTTCAAACCAATCTCCAGAAAAGGGATTCTTTTCCACCATGTTAATAAGAGCGGGATGTATCTCAAAATCATCATCTTCCCCCCTTGCTCCTATCAACCCCATGTTGACATTCCCAAAGTTCGTGAAAATTTTACGAATGGCAACATTATCCGGATTCTGCCTTGCTCCGGCCATATTTAGCTCAATGCGATATTCCTTCTTTTCCTTCCTCTCCTTTTTCAAGCACAAGTACCTCAGAAAAATTCAAGGTTAGATAGAAATAAATAATCACAAATAAAAGAAAAAAATATCTTAATCAAACTAGAAATAATAAAATAAAAAATAACAGCCGTCCCCGGCAACGGTGCCAAGAACTTGATGAGCGTTTTCTCAACACACAAAATTATCCTCAAGTATAAGGATATCAATTGTAGTTTCGAAAGGTGACCAAGTGAATATCGAACCCAAGGGACGGCGTATTATCAATTAAATTATTATCTAAATTAATTAAGACAATTTGACAATTAAGTTGGAGGTTTAGAATTATTAAACTAATAAACAAATAATTAAAATAACAAATAAAATAAACTATCACTCGAAGAATACGTAGGTGGATCAAGTAGGAGAATAGGTAGCTCTAGGATAATCCAGTTTTACTCATTAACTTCCCTTCCATGTGTCAATGTCCGACTCTGCCTTGTGGAATATGGACGCATCACTAAACCATGCATATCTACTCTATAGACACAAGTAAACATGCGTGTAATACGTGTGAATAACCTCGGAGCAAGAGATATAATTTCACCCCCCTTTCTAGGTACTATCAGTATCAATTATTTCCCCCTAGGATTGGTACTTTAACCCGATATGATCTCCCTTTATAGGTACTATGAAGTTATCCTCTTTATCCTACTTAATAACCCGAATTCAATTCAATTAATAAGTATTCATATATGATAGTTCTAATGAAGCTTCGGAGTCCCCTCACTTAGAATCATAACATAAAACCCTGCTCAGCAGTGAACGCACTCAACCAATAACCATGTTATGTATTCAGACTCTACACAACGATTATTGATGCACAAAACGACTATGAGTATGGATTAATAAAGCACAATCATATATAAACTATATCCACAAGTAGTGTTGTACGGAGTGTATACACGGAAGTTCAATTAACTAGATAAAACCTTCACAACCCTAGTTCTACCAAAAAGGCTCTAGCCCATGGTGTTTCGAAGAACAATCATGGGTGTTGGATAGATCTTACCCGGATGTCCGGAAAATAGAAGATAAATTAGGAAACGAATAAACCCTTGGTATGGCGTCTTCATGCCCTTCTCCATCTTGAATCCTCCTCTTGGTTCTCCTCTTGATTCCACAAACGAATCTTCAAAGTGATGGATGGATGGAGGAAAGGATGATGGTTGGGGGGTGATCCCCCCTTGTGGGGTGTTGTATGTTGTGGCCTCTCCTCGGTGATTGGTGACTATTGATTGGACGTGTTTCTTGACTGCATGAGCCTCCTTTTATACTTGTAATCACGTCTCTAGGGCTTGGAATGGGCTTTTCAAGTGATCCCACGCGTTTTGGCCTCTAAAATACGGATTTTCCCGCACGAAGGTTCGACCACGTCAAGCATGTCGAACCCCTAGCCACAGGTCGAACCCCAGGTCGAACCCCGCTACTGGATTTGCGCAGTTTCTCCGTTTCACGTATAACTTTCACATCCGACCTCCGAATTGAGTGATTTTTGCGCTCACGCGATCCTCTCTTCCTTGGATTTCTCTGAATATAAAGATGTCACAAAAACTCCAAGAATTGAATATGTAACAAGCCATGGAAAGTAGCACATCAGTTCTGTTCGGCACAGCTCGCGCGGCGTCACCACTTTGCTCATAACTTCCTCGTTCGGACTCCGAATGGGATGTTCTTTACGCCAAAACGACCCTCTCTTCAGTGGCTTTCCAACCATATATAACACCAACAGTTTCGAGCTCCACATCAATACAGAATAATTACACAAGTTCGACGTGCGTTTATTAGCATTCTTGCACAAATTGCACCTTTTCTCAAACTTGGCTCTTTTCATCCTTTTTCCACCTAAAACACAACAAAACACCTCAAGTGCACCTTTTTCTCACATATAATGAATATAAGACATTTGTGCTCATATAAGACTACAATATCAATCAAAAAGGTGTTAAATTGGACACTAAAACACGCTTATTTTCACTCTCATCAAGGCCACTAGAGGAACAATAAGACTTTAAGAAGGTTTGAAGGCAGCTGCTGCTATTGAATCAGCTGAGAACGGAATAACCGCTGTTCGAGTAAGCGCTGCTAGTCTTAGAAATAGTGCCGTCTGGGACTTCACTTAAGTAAGGAATCGAATAGGCAGCTAGACTTTGCCTGCTCCCTTCCTGAACAGTTTGTGTTCCGGGGTGATTGACTTTTTCATTTAAGTGGATAACCATTTCCCAGTGTCTTTGATTCGGCTAAGGGGTTTACTTGAGTCATTTCAGTTCCTCCCGTTGAAGGATATCGAGGAGCTGGCTTTTTCGGGTCTTCAGTCTGGCTTGCTTAGGTCGAGTAAGCAAATCCATTTCGTATACAGGATCTCTTTCTTCTATTATGATATTTCGAGTCTTAGAGTTGGAGTCTTAAAGCACGCCAGCCTCAGTAGTTCCATTCATATCCGTTCCGAGGCGTAAAAGTGATAGTGTCTTTCTCGTTCTTGATATGATACTGGCTCAGAAAAATCTCAAATTAATCCTTGCTAGGAGCTAAGTCTGTGATTGAATCCTTCCCTTTGAGCTATAGTCAGGGTAGAGTCTTGACACCCCGGGCGTAAGCATGTGCTGCTAAGTAAAGTCTTGAGCTTGAGTTTGAAGCTAGTCATATGCCGAGGGTTCCAAACCTCATCGATAGATGCCCGTAGAGATGCGAATCAATGATCAAATCGTTACTCATCATATGCCAAAGTGACCAACCACCCATAACGAAGAATAATAAAGAAGAAGAGGATCATGGGGGCTAAGTTTGATGAGGAAAAGAGTCAAGACATTCCTCAGCCGTTGCTGGTCCTTCTGTTTGGACCTTTCCGTGGAACATTCTGTCAAGAGTGAGCCTATCAGGGGTAAGCTCAGAGTACGTCCAATTCTTCACTACAATCAGCACTAATAGCTCCCTCTGTAAGTATAGTAGCAGTTCCTGGCCTGGCCGAATTAGCCCTGTGCCATGTTTTGTCTACAGGAGAGTAGTCTACGGCCCTATGCATCGACCTGGGAACCTGCCGCACGGGGATCTCCTTATCTTATTCAATCAGGGTTTACCCTCTTTATTCTTGAAGATGGGACGGGTGTTAGGTCCGGGACTACCCTCTCGACTCTAAACCACATTTCACGAATAAGCAGAAAAGTCACCTTGGAACGCTAGCAGAGTTAGATTAGGCACTTTATCATCGAAATAGCCCCTTTCTGAAGGGAATCGGGGTTGAAACCTTCCCCCGAAATGAGAGTTGAGCTGTTCTCTGTAGGGATTGATCTTTGCTAAGTGAAGCCGGGCTTGAGATGTCGGACCCAAGAGAAAAGTTGAGTTGCCATTTCCTACTTCTGCATCTGCATGCTATACTTACTTATTTTGATACACAGCCAGATGCTACCCTATTAGTTGAATCCGAACTTGAGCTATGGACTTGCCTTTCTACATGGAAGTTTCTTGTCGGGTAAAGACGGAGCTCTCTCTTAGAGCCGAGCGAATTCGAAGTTGTTATCCGTACCCAGAGTGTTAACCCATGATCGAACTTAGAGGGGTTAACGCATGAGTATTAGGCTTTAATCTAATAATCGGGTGTTCCACTGGGAAGCTCCCTAATCTTCTTCTATCAAGGAAAGTCAGCCAGAAGGGACGAAGAAGGAAAGAAAAAGAAATATCACTCTCCCCTTTAAAACAAGTCTTTTGCTGTATCGGCCGTAACAAGGGTAGAACTCAAAAGGAAGGATCCTCTCTTTACGAAGTGAGAGGTGGTACACCCCGGGATTGAGTATATTTAGCCGGCGCGTAGACAGGAAGTTAGATTGGACTGGTCTAGTAGTTTATTTTATGAATAAAGGTAGTTATTAACAGAGTCTTCCATAGATAGGCACAAAGAGGGTATGCATATAACGAAGCAGGCTAGCCAGCCAGAACTAGATCAAGACGAAACTTGCAGCTCGTATAGTGAGCCAATATGGCAACCCCGCTGTGAGCCTCTTACCCTTCCTCGCGACATGTCTTATCAATCGCCCTTCTTAGCCTCACAGGGCCCCATAGTTCTAGAATGCGGATAGGGACTACCTGATACTCGATGGCGGTGTAACACTACGTACGCCGGTTGATTGATTCTTTATCCCATACAAGGAAAGGAGTCTAGCTAGATCCCTATGGGCCTTACCCGTGATGGGCCTTTCACTTCGCGGGTGAAGCTGCTACTGAGCAGGTAGACGATTCTTCGCGGCGGCGGATGCAGTGACTGAGATGTAAGAGAAGGTAGTAAACGAGATCTTTCACTTGAGGGCGAAAAGGAAAGTCGAAAACCTTTCCTTACTTCTATTCTTGTGGGGTTTGCGTTGCGCTCAACGTTGTAAACCTCATAAAGTCGGAAAGAGATAGTGTGCGGGTGTGATGTAAAGAATGGCCCAAGCGCTTTCAGTCTGATACTAGGGCAGGATTCCAAGTCGGTATGACCTATTCCTTCTTCTGGCTCTGCAAGACCTTATTCCATCCCCATCATATCCGTATGCATTCATTTTTTGAACTAGGAATTATTCTTCCTACGCTTTATTTGATATCTATTCCGTACCCACTTCCTTTGAAGCCCAATCTCGCAAGCCTCTCGTTGAGTTCTCCCTCTCATGCGCCCCTGAAATTCTTCTCTTTTCATTCTTTCTCTGCCGTCCTTCCTTAACTGGGAGTTTCTTTTTGACTGCTACAGAGATTTTCTCTCTCACAGTGAAGTTGTTAGAAAGAAGTAAATGGTAGCTTTACCTAGTACGATCCAAAGCAAAGGAAGTTTCGATACTTGTGGGGCAACTCAGTGACATTGAGGCTGTCCGACACCGATTGGTCCTCTGGATCCCCGTGAAGGCTCTCCTCTTTCGCGCCAGATGCTTTCTTGCCTCCAGCCTTTGACCCGCTTTCTTACGATCACTCACGGCCTTCCCCTCCCCCCGGACTCCCTTGTTTCTCTGAAAGTTCGGGAGTTCTATCTCGCCAAACCGCTCTTCCTTCTCTTTTCCTACCTTTTGCATGGCACCACTTCTGAATCCCAATCTTCGTCCGATGCTCCTACTCCACGGAACAAGTAAGATATTCAAATCTAGAAGAAGAAGAACTAAGAGTCCATTATCCACGCTATTTTCTTACCACGCTGAAACTGGAACTTCGCGACCTTGAGAACTAAGAAGCTGGTCGGTCTCAGACGGTAGGAAAAGAAGTCTTTGTGGCAATTCGAAATGGGTAGGATTGGCGACCGGCTACCCGTGAGGGCGATTGCGCCATACCTCTATTCATTGGCCGTTCTTCTCATTCTTCTAGCTAGGGCTATTGATCGTGGGTTAAGTTTCTTTAGACTTATATGTAGAGCAGAATTCGTCGTCCTATATTGAGTCTATAGGAGACTAGGGACTTCATGAATCAAATGTGGTAAAAGACGCGATCTCATCTTGGACTTCATATATAGATAGTGATATGAGGACTTCTACCCGTGGGCGTATCTAGAGAGGGCTTGGTTGCTGGAAAGAAAAAGACTTGAAGGCCACTCCTTCCACCGATGCTTCTTCATCCCACGCATATAAGTTCGTCAGCCTACTCTCGCGGAGCCTATGCAAGCGGAACGAAAGCATAAGACCAGTTCATCCATGCTTTCTCCGACTACCCGAAGGAGCACCCTAACTCAGTTAAAGAAGGTCGAAGAGAACTCATTCTCTAAGTTTTGACTTCCATTAATCCATTATTTCCATTTCTAATTCAACTTGACATACTTATCATCACATCACCAGTTTACAATGGATGCCTACGACAGGAAAAAAAGAAAGCTAGAAGTGTCGGCCTAGGACAAGAGGGGTTGAAAAAGAAATAGGAAAGAAAATTCTCTATGTGATAGATGAAATCATGTTCTACCGGTTGTGGAAATACTGGGAGAAGTCGGCTCACATACAACGTGTGGGGGGAGGTGGCCCGGGTACCGTACCATGTACAAACAAAGGAAGACGCGCCATACGTACGGCAAAGAAAGAATCCTTCAACTTCTTAAGTCCACCAGAGATCCTATTTCGTAAGAAAAGAAATCCCACCGCACGCGCCTTCACTTTCCATTCAGGCAATTCTTCTACTTCTACCCTGTAGCTATTGCCGGGTTCTCGGTAAGGAGACTTGAAGGCCCATGCTGATGTCCTCTTTTCAGCCCTACTCTCCATCATTGCTATAGCAAGGAGACAAGAAAGTTTCCACTTTGGTCCATAGAAGACTCCAACTCTAAGGTCTATCTTCTTATCGTATTCTTCGATCCAGCCTAAGCCCTCCCTTTCAGAGTCTATGAGGGGAGAGCCCCAAACCTACCGCTGCTTTCTACTGGTGACCCATGCCAGCCGTCTCTATCTCCATTTGCTCGTATAGACCTGCCCGAAGTACCGAGAATATTCAACTTAGAGGGGAGGGCAGCATACTCGGCATGCTCGAACTGGCGTAATGAATCTGACTAACTCAACTACCCAACATAATAAAGTCCCCTTGCTCCTCGGTGGGTTCCCGGTGAGTGAAGCTGCCAGTCCGTTCCTAGATTCTCGGTGATTGATTCCCGACTTTCGCTTTCCTTGATGTAAGAAATTGATCAAGTTGAGGCTTTTTCTTTAAAGATAGAACTGGCACAGCTTCATCTAGAAAGAGCATACTCCCTTTGCGGAGTAGGAATAGAGAAGGAAGGGCATTTTTTCATTGTTCTCTTACGAAGATAGTTGGCAGAACCCGAACTCAGTACTGCTTGCTCTCTGAACCTGTCACTCCATGGCTAGCTCCGGGGAATGTTTTCAAAACAGAAGGGTGGGATTGGGCGCGGGCACGAACTGCTCTCTGAAGCAAGGCTCAGTACAACTTCTTGTCAGTGATGAGCTGCTCCCCAGGAACCGGCGGCCAAAGCATAGTTTTAGACTCCAGCTACCAGTAGCTAATGTAGCGAAACCTGCCTTTACGAATTTTTGTGTCTGTGTGGAAGATTCATCCTAATCCTATGAAAAAGTCAAGAATCTAGTCTTTCAATAATATCTTAAGAGAAGAAGCGAGCTTTAGAAAAAAAAGTAGTCAACACCCTCTAGTACCCTTTAGACTAGAGAAGGAATGTTCTCCTGTGACCTTATGACCTAGTTGTTTAGTCAAATACAGGAGTTGTGCCCATGGTTGATTCTTTTATGAGTTATATGAAAGGAATCATTATCTATCTATTATAGAGTTGAGCATCCAAAAGATCTCAAATAACTCAGCTATGCCTGGCCCACGCTGAATGCACTCAGCTTAGTTCCTAAGAACATGAGCAGTGAACCAGAATAGTGGTTTATCTTCCTTAGGAGGGGTGCCTCTCATAGCAAGCGGTTTCAACCAATACAGGCATATATTAATAGATAGAGGAGATGAGAGAGTCTCTTAAAGAAGCTGCATACGTCCTAAAGGGAAACGTAGCGAATCGAGAAATGTCCACCCGAAAGACCGGGAAGAATCGGACACAAGACACGTGCAAAAGCCCTTGTTTTCCACATCAAGCGTACGAAAGCCTAGCATTGAACCCTTATTAGTAAAGCCATAGACGGTACTATTCCTCCAGTTTAAGAAGAACTGAGCTTAAGCGCCAACTCTCTTCCTCATTAAGGACTAAACTAGACCGCTATGCTCCACTTTCTTTGTCGCACCTTTCCGGCACTTTTCAAGCGTACGAATCTATGCATCGAGCTTGTCCTGCCTCAACAATCGATCGAAGAATTCCGAGGGGGGTGTCGATCAACCCCAACCGGGGATGCAGATGGGGGAAGATGAGCTCTCTCCCGCTGAAAGACGGGTGAAGCAACGGCTGGACCTTTATAAAAAGGATCCGAACTATATATATCCAATCGAGGATATCCAGGTTAGACTGCAGGTGAAAAGAGAGATTTGTCAAGAGATGTACCAATACGACCGACATGAATTCTGGGTGGATAACAGAGAAGCGATTATTTCTGAATCCATTCTAACAAGAAGTGGTCAGGAATAGTTGCTCGGCACCCTTAATGAAAAATGAAACGAGCTAAGGGTCAATGGTCTTCAATCCAAATTTGTTCGCCAATTGGTCAAAGTTCGGAAAGATTTTTTAAGCTTTGATTCATGGAATTGATTGGACGTACTGGTTATAACATTTGAATTTTTCAACCATTCTACGTTCCCGACACGGATCCTATTAAATATTTAACGTTTTCTATGATCATCTCTATTTCAGGTATTCGGGGAATCCTCCTTAATAGACGAAATATTCCTATTATGTCAATGCCAATTGAATCAATGTTATTAGCTGTGAATTCGAACTTATTGGTATTTTCAGTTTCTTCGGATGATATGATGGGTCAATCATTTGCTTCATTGGTTTCAACGATGGCAGCTGCGGAATCTGCTATTGGGTTAGCCATTTTCGTTATTACTTTCCGAGTCCGAGGGACTATTGCTGTAGAATCTATTAATAGCATTCAAGGTTAAACATGACTCCTAGAGAGTTACCAAAATACGAATTTATCCTTTCGTTTTCTTCTTTCTTTTTCTTGGTTGGCAGGGTCAGGGCCTTTCTCACTGGGCGAGCACATCCGATTCGAAAGTCCTTTCCTAAACCACTTCCCGTTCAGTTGCTGAAAGATAGAGATAAGGTTTTCTAAATGAGATCTTGTTCCACGAATATGCAGGCTAGAAAGATGCTATTTGCTGCTATTCTATCTATTTGTGCATTAAGTTCGAAGAAGATCTCAATCTATAATGAAGAAATGATAGTAGCTCGTTGTTTTATAGGCTTTATCATATTCAGTCGGAAGAGTTTAGGAAAGACTTTCAAAATGACTCTCGACGGGAGAATCCAGGCTATTCAGGAAGAATCGCAGCAATTCCCCAATCCTAACGAAGTAGTTCCTCCAGAATCCAATGAACAACAACGATTACTTAGGATCAGCTTGCGAATTTGTGGCACCGTAGTAGAATCATTACCAATGGCACGCTGTGCGCCTAAGTGCGAAAAGACAGTGCAAGCTTTCTTATGCCGAAACCTAAATGTTAAGTCAGCAACACTTCAAAATGCCACTTCTTCCCATCGCATCCGTCTTCAGGACGATCTAGTCACAGCTTTTCACTTCTCAGTGAGTGAAAGATTTGTCCCCGGGTCTACGTTGAAAGTTTCTATAGTAGAACTCATTCGAGAGGGCTTGGGGGTCTTAAAAATGGTTCGGGTGGGGGGTTCTATTAAGAATAAAGAAAACGAATAGAGAGGACAGATTACGAAAACCACACCCATGATTTGCTCTATATTCGGACTAGTCAAAACTGCATTTCGAAAGTGTTCGAGCTGGTGTTGCGGTTCGTCTAACCCATCATCAGCTGCAGCACAAAGTACCGGTCCGGCGGCGTGGAATTGTAATGTCAACTGTATCTGTTGTGTCCGCGTAGATGGGGATCCAAGCGTAAGGATTCGCCCTAATCCAGAGGAGCCCCCACTACAGCAAAAGATCAGAAGACCTGAAAGGAAATAGAGGGATTGGAGCTTTCGGATTTACAGACGTCTACGGACAGCTTTCATACTGCTATTGAGGAATTGAGTCCGCAGCTTTCTCCTGGCAATCCGGCCATACACTCACCTATCTTTGAGTATAATAGCTATGTAGCACCTGAAATAGTAGACTTGTATTTCTCATTCACAAATCCATCTTTGTTTATGCTACTCACTCTCAGTTTTGTCCTACGCCAAAGAAAAAAAAAGAAGATAGGTGAATAATGAATGAAGCGTGAGGAGAAAAGTAAAGAAGAAATATTGGTTGGTGCTTCCTGGGCTTGAATAATGATTTTGTTTTGGATTGAGAGGCCGAAGCAGTGAAAGAGACAGGAAATCTTTCACACCTTTGGCAGG
>CM042957.1:34838933-34843933 GCA_023678885.1 Pogostemon cablin
CCGCAGGAACATCCACAATAGATCCAGTGCGCTTGACAAGATCTCCTTCTTTAATAGCAGTATCACTACCAAAGACAATAATCCCTACATTCTCATTCTCAAGATTTAAGGCAATTCCTTTCACACCGCTGGAAAATTCAACCATTTCCCCAGCTTGAATCTCGTTCAATCCATAAACACGTGCAATACCATCTCCAACTGAGACCACTCGACCGATCTCATCCACTTGAAAATTCGTGTAAAAGTTGCTAATTCGACTTTCTAATAGAGTGGTTAGTTCTGCAGCTCTGGGAGAGAGTTCCATAATTCCATAAGGAACTATCTTTCAGGGAGAATGCCGCGATAAAAAGACTGATTATTACAAGACATAGTTGATTAGATCTAGAAAGTCCAAAAGCTCTGCGCAGACCCAACTCCTCGGACCATGCATGACCACGTCATAATAGGAATCGGTGAGAAAGCTTGGGCTTTGAGCTGCCTCGTCTCCAATTACTGTCCGAACAAGGTCAGGCATGTTCCATTGCGGAGGTAATTGCCTGCCGGAAATAAGCATCCACTCCCGATAGTGCTCACAGATGCCCGAAAAGAGCCCTCCTATATCCGAGGGGGCGCTCTGGGCAGTCGATGTGATACTGACTATCGGATTCGGATGAAGTGGATAAATCGATGTTACTAAAGTGGGTAGTTTCATTAAGAAAGTTGACATTAGAACCCTTTTTATTTTGATAAAGGGTTATCCGCTTAGTGAGCTAAGTCAAGTCCAAGTTGGCTACCGTCCAACAAGAAAGATCCCTCACTATACACTTTCGAAATCGAAAATTTCATTTATGAAATGCTCATTCTACCTTCCTCTTCTTTCTCAATCAGTCAGAAGTTGGCTTCACCCCCGGTGACCAGCTGTCGCGAGCCGATTTCGGGCTACACTGGAGTGTCTATACCTTTTATCACGGGCTAAAGCTCTTTGGGCGGAGGCTAATATGTTATCTTCAAATCCAATTGAGAGATTGAAGGATCTATTTCCAATTTCTCGTTATATAAGCTATTTCGAGATGATGAAAATCTCGTAAAAGAGATCGAAGACAGAACAAGGCGGAAGAGAAGTTCCGTCTTTCTTATTCATAGAGCAAAGGCAGATTTCATGATCGAATACGGAATCAAAGTATGAGTTCTTTTGTTACCGATGTTGGTAATGCATTTGATCAAAGCATTGGAATTTGGATTCTTTTTCTTATATTAATATAGTTGGGTAGGTAAGTAAGGATATCCGAAGGATAGTCCTTCGGAGGGCCCCTCATTCTCAATGCAAGCTAGCTCTTACTTGTGTTTAGTGAGGAGGCTACCTAACATAGAGGTGAATATAGCCCTGGTTGTTCTTTCTTCCTATTCCTTTAGCTAAGGCTTGGAAGACTATCATGTGTTAAGCATAAGACAAGGTTCGATGACTAATCGTCTAGATCATTGAAAAAGACGGGATTTTGACATAGTTTAAATACCTTTTCGCGAAAAAACTTTACTATACGAAATTACTGAAAAAGCTGGTCTTCCAACCTCACTCTTATCAGTGATTGATCAAAAAATTCCCGGGTTTCATGATTCGAAAATGCATAAAAATCTTGTTTGCAATGGAAGCCAAATAAAATAAGTTATCCCACGGTGTTTACCACTAATCATCCCCGGATCCTTCCCCGGGGCGCAATAGCTCAACTCAAGCATCTCTACGTTTTCTTGGGACCCTTACTCTTTTCACTCTGTTTCCGAACAAAGAGCGTAAAACCCCCAGAATGCTTTTATACACCTCTCTGTTGAAGAAGAAGGATAAGGGCTGGAGTCTTAGGCTCAGGGGTATGGGAACTACAAGGCCAGGGGGTTTAAAAGCCACCTAAGCCTGACTGAAGAATAATTGCCTCATGACCAATAGCTAGGGAACCGCATCCTACCTTGCGGAGGTGTGCTAGGCTTGCTCCTGGGTCTTTTTACCCCGTGCAATCAACCAAAAAAGCTCTGTCTCGGTACAGTAAGGGGGCACCCTATAGTTTAGAGATGCCCTATTAATGGGGGAAATTTCTTAATAATAAGAGTTGGTGGATATCCATCCATAGCCTATATCTGCCTTCAACCTTGGGATAGATTTTGCAGAGAAAGGGCTATAGAGAGCGATCATAGGGGCTCGGATACGTCCGCCGCATCCAGTCGCAAAACCCCCGTAAATTTGGCAGCACGTCGAGTTCCATTCGTAGAAGGAACTTCAGATCTGACTTTGCGCATCTCTATTGTCGACGAAACTTAGCAAGCCAAATTCCCTTCTGAGAAGCCGACTTCAACGGAAGTTTTTTCATCTTCCTAGTGGAGAAAGTTAGCTCATTGAAGGATCTCCTCTGCAGCCGGGCGACAGATAACTTGGCACTATGAAAGAGTGAATTATCGCACGATCTCTCTTCATGCGGATGGGTTTATAGACACTATCTCAACGCGGCGAACAGGCCCTATGGGGATCGAAAAAGAATAGATGAAGCCAAATCACAAAGAAGATCATTCAGGTCATCGGACGAAGAAAATGGAACTCCGCAACAAAAGAGAGCTAGACGGCGAAGATGCGAACGAAGCGAAGTGAAGGAGATGAACCGATAGGCAAACGATATTAGGTGGGAGACGAGTCCTCAACCTTCTTTTTTCTTTGTCCATATCTTGGTACTGGGGCGATCTCTTCCTTTCATCCAACAAGAAATGTCGTAAGAGAAGAAACCTTCAATTCATTCTTATTCTTGGAAAAACCAAGGGAATTGAGTTTATGAGTTTAGTAGAATACACAAGTCTCTCTTCATTTTTAGAGGAAGAGCGGAACCTTTTTACTCAAAAGTCAATCAAGTATGACAAATCTAGTTCGATGGCTGTTCTCCACTAACCACAAGGATATAGGGACTCTCTATTTCATCTTCGGTGCGATTGCTGGAGTGATGGGCACATGCTTTTCAGTACTGATTCGTATGGAATTAGCACGACCCGGCGATCAAATTCTTGGTGGGAATCATCAACTTTATAATGTTTTAATAACGGCTCACGCCTTTTTAATGATCTTTTTTATGGTTATGCCGGCGATGATAGGTGGATCTGGTAATTGGTCTGTTCCGATTCTGATAGGTGCGCCTGACATGGCATTTCCACGATTAAATAATATTTCATTCTGGTTGTTGCCACCAAGTCTCTTGCTCCTATTAAGCTCAGCCTTAGTAGAAGTGGGTAGCGGAACTGGGTGGACGGTCTATGCGCCCTTAAGTGGTATTACCAGCCATTCTGGAGGAGCAGTTGATTTAGCAATTTCTAGTCTTCATCTATCTGGTGTTTCATCCATTTTAGGTTCTATCAATTTTATAACAACTATCTCCAACATGCGTGGACCTGGAATGACTATGCATAGATCACCCCTATTTGTTTGGTCCGTTCTAGTGACAGCATTCCCACTTTTATTATCACTTCCGGTACTGGCAGGGGCTATTACAATGTTATTAACGGATCGAAACTTTAATACAACCTTTTTTGATCCTGCTGGAGGGGGAGACCCAATATTATATCAGCATCTCTTTCGGTTCTTCGGTTTTAAATGGCCCTTTTCAGATTCAAATCTGAATACGCATTGCGCTATATGCTGGGACTGTCTGCTTAATGGTACTCCTACTATGTTCATAAGTGGTTTTCTACCCCGATCTAGTAAAAATGGGGTATCTAAGACACAATCAGCAGGTAACCAACGACATAAAAGCAGTCTAGTAGGAACCTCAGAGACTACACGCGCAACAACTTATCCTAAATCCTTCTGTGAGTGGCTAGTTGGAATTATCGATGGTGATGGAAGTATTCAAGTTAGTAAAAAAGGATATACTTCTCTTGAAATTACTATGGGACTAGAAGATCTACACATCGCTTTCTTCCTCCAAGACTATGCTACCATTAACTTAACATGCTAGCACGCCTAGCAACTTTCTTTCGAAAAGACTAATCAGCCTTTCGCTCGTCCCCTAGGAAAGAGAATTCCCATTCCCCGGTCAAAAAGTACTCTAAACTTTGCAGCATATGAAATAGCTGCGCTTATGCCTCCAACATCAATAGCAGCGGAAAAGATCACAGTAGCTGAAACCAAGGGTGAACCGTCGACTCAAGCAAGAACAGCAACCGACTCTCACTAATTGCTGCCCATGTTCATCAATCACGCTAGTCGAACTAGAGCTACAGCCTGCCTTACGATACGAGAGAGAATTTCCACTGCTCTGTCTTCTCTACGATTGCCGGGTGTTCAAAAAAACTCAAAACGAATTTCATCCCGAGGTGACTTCGCTAGACTTGCTTCTAGTCAGATAGGAAATCAAACTCACAGTCGTAAGAACGGAAGGCCTAAGACCGCTTATTCCTTCTCGAAAGCTGCCCGCGAATGCCCTTCTTACTAGGCTGACAGCAGTGAGGTCGAATCCAATCCCAGAGGGGAAATCCCTTTCTCAAATCGGATAAAGCCCGGGTGGACCAATGTAGCAGATTATCGGCATCTCAGAAGGACTAAGGCCCTGGTTGGCCACTCTGCTATGTTGATGTTGGGTTCCCATCGAGAAATTCATTCATTGTTGAAGAACTCCCCCCTTTGACTCGCCATGCCACTATATCCATAATGACCGGTCTATCGAAGAAAGAGATCATTGAACCTATTTTTTTTGAGTTGAAAAAGGGGTTTACCCATTCCCTCTCAGGCAGTCCCTGAGCCCCGTAGGGCTGTGGCTCCAGCCAGAGGGCCCTGCTTCTTTCTTGCTCCACGACCATGGTTGGCGGACTCACACGACTAGTTATTTCTAGGTCATCAATTCTTAATTGATTAATCCAGTTAGAAGATGGTTGAGAGGAGAAAGAAGTACTGGAACCATACGCCAGGTCTGCACATAAAGATAATGTTCCACCATGTTCGAGTAGAAGAAGACAACTAATCATTATTAGGGTTGTTTGAATGACGGGTAAGGTGG
>CM042957.1:34848933-34876433 GCA_023678885.1 Pogostemon cablin
AGCAGAAGAAGATGGCAAGCGATTCCCGATCGTCTTTGTAGGAGAAGCCTTTGAGAAATTGTCCTATTACGGGGTCAATTCCTTTGTATCGAGGGGCTTTCCTTCCTAGGTCTATTCCTTCTCTCAGCCTATTCGGTATGTCCGCCCAGTCGTAAAAGCTTTTCCTTGAGACTGAGAGTAAGCACCCGCGGGGGAATCTTTCTTCCTTCGCTTCTTACGTCATTTGCGCTACAGTTTTATTTCAAACATGGGAGATAAGAAACTCACTAAGGAGTTTCCGGTCTAGTTGTCTCCTTTAGCTTAATGTAGCTCTTTATTTCCTCTATTCCTTTAATGGAAGCTTCTATTCTTGACTCTATCTGTTAATAGTAGCTCTTTTTCGATTAGAGCTTTAATGGTTCTATTAGTAAGGAAGGGATCTTCCCTATCCTTTATTAGTACACTGGGAGTGTAAGCATTCTACTCTCAGTGAGAGAGGGATGCCCTAGTCGGGCAGCCCGAACGGAGGTAGCTTAGTAGTTCCTAAAAAGGTGCTGTTGCTAGATCTGTATTTGTTGCTAATCGCTCCTTTAGTTTATTGCTTAACTGGTAGTCTAAGGATCTACCTTACAAGTCAGAGAGGGAATCTCGGGTGAGATGCCCGATCGATATCCTTTCTATTGGAAATAGTACCCCCCTTTTCTCTTTGGGTAGGAACATTTCTGGCCTATTGAGTAGCACTTCCGGCTTATCAGCGGCAGCTGCTGCATCCGTCGATTCCTTCAGTTTTGTCTATTTTGCTTCACTTAATACAGTGATATGCAAAATGGAAGCCATTCCCTCCCTTAAAGTGAAAGGGAATTGGGTGATTCCACCGCTGGCTCTAGGCTCTCTAAGCTCATGGTCCGACCAGCTCAGTGGATTCCGTTTTGTATCCCTTTTCTGCCCTTTTTGTCACTTTTAGACAGTCCTATGGGATTTAACCCCTTCCTCTCAAAGAAGGAGGCGCCGTAGATGAATAAAGCTCGGACATCGGCCGCAGGAGACCCTTCCTTCTACAAAAGCGAAAGGCGACACGGAAGGCGATGCGGAGGCAAGGCACACGAAAGGTCTGGATTGTGATGAGGAGATGGAGTGATGTGCAGGGATGAGGCACAGGAAGCGGCGCCCTAGTTTGATTCTGTTGATGAATAGGAGAAATCTCATTAGAACTACTGACAAAGATCGGGACCATACCTTTCACCCCTTTCGGGATCGCGTACTAGAGGTATTCTTCCATGAAAGGATAAAGGAGAGGAGACGTTTCGTTACATATTTATGGATTTTCCATCTTTCCTGTCCGGTCTTCGCATGTCTCTGGGCTTTCACGGGTGCGATTTCGGGTACATCCGCTGAGAGCGAGAGTAGGGAAGGGCCATGAATGAATTCAAATATAGAGACTGACGGAGGCCAATGTCCGTATACAAAAACGTGAGTTGAGGACCCTGTAACACACATGTGGATCTGTTATCGTGCTGTTTGGATATATCAAACCAGCCGTGGAGACAGGATCCGTTGTCGGCTCCTTGATCTGAAATGGATCCGTTCGCATATACGTGAGCTGTTGTCCCAGTAAAAGGAGGACGTGCCCCGTGTGCTCTAACGTCTTCCCTTGGTCTCTATCCGCAGAGTCCGCTCCTGGACGCCTATCCACTATCTCAGCAGGAGCTACACACACTGCTTTCCCTGCCTAAGGTAGGAGCTCATCTGAACTTCATCTTCCAGCCAAGAATCTGAGCCTTGTTTTTGATCTCATCTCAACCGGCCTTAGAGGCGCCGCTCGATAATTCGCTATTTAAGAGTCCATCTCTTTTGAAGTCTCGCCAGGATTGGCTATCTTCTTCAGAATAGATCCGCTTTGGAGCTGGTATTGGCGTTACAATTTATTTCCTGGAACCGGCGGAACTACCGAGCGACTATGTAGTATCGGAACCCTGCCGTCTCAGGCATTCCTACGCCTGCATTCCCTAGATAGAATGGTAAATCCTTCCCTATTTTCTATTTGAAGTTGAGCTGCTATTACTTTTAATGGCGTCGATGAGCGCTCTCGTCCTTGAGCATGCGAGCCATACATATTTTGAAAAGTGCCCCATAGTCGGGCTAGAATAAGAGACATTGCATAGATCTGCCACTGAGTGCTAGTAGGCTCGTCCACATAGCATCATGGTGCCGTACGCTCAAACTACGTGAATCCGACCTTCTTCTTGAAGGCATTTCGGAGGCCAACGTGGAACTCAATCCGTTAAGCCGTACAGAGCCTTTGCTTTGTAAAATAAAACATCAAGCTTTGCTTTTCTAATTCCAAAGATAGGAGCCCTCTCCCCGGTCGTAGGCAGTCACTCCGAAAGCAACTAAAGTCCTATTTATTAAAGAAGTCAGAGTCTTTGGCCGCTCCGGAGCTTCCTCCATCCGTCCAGAAATGGCGTAAGATAAGATGGAAGATCATTCATTCATAAATGAAGCTAGACTTTTCTCCTTCAAAGAGCAAAGAGTCCCCAGGTTGGTCGTTTAGTCGATACAGAGTTAGGCGAGCTAGACAGCAAAGTCGCTGCTTTGTAGCTTTCCGATTAGCGTTTAGAGGACAACTGCTTTTACGCGGTGACCATTCCTTATGAAGTCATGGAAGTTGGGTATACCTTTCTATGAGATAGAAAGAATGGATTGATGAAACAAAACAGATGACAAGGCCGGATTGAGCAACCTGACTAGTTAAACAATAGCCTATTTTCAACGGGATTGAGAATTCGGAGCTTTCTCGAAATATCAAAATATCATAAGAGAAGAGAAAATCCCAGTTCGCATCGAAAGAAAAAGAACAAGCGAGATCACACGCGCTAAAGAATGGAGAGCTTCGGAAAGAAGAGACCAGCAGGAACAGAACACAAAGAATGAAGAGAAGTGGACCACTTGGAGGAAACTGGCACAGCGGCCTCACGAGACAGAGAAAGAAGATGAGTGGGCGCTCAGACCGAAAGAATGGGGAAATGAATCGATTAGGGCCGCAGCTTCGGCTCAGCAGGAAGAAGTCATAGAACAGACTACTGACGAGACTAATGAAGTCCACTCCGCAGCTACAAAGCTTGGGAAAACAACCAGTATCGGTGCGTGTAAACCAGTCTAATCGGAAAGCGACTTTGCAGCCCCTTCCTTTTTGGGAGTCCAAGTGTTAGCGGAAGTGTTGCCATCGACGAATTGCGCGCCTCCTGGGTGATTCATCAATTGGGTATACCACGTTAACCGTGATAGTTGGTATCAACTACTTCTCCGACTGATTCGAGGCAGCTAAACTCTGAAAAAATAGGCTTTAAAGCCACGTTTACAGACCCACAAGGAGGTAAGATCAGTATGTATCGGTCCCCAAAGTCTCGTTAGAACGCAGGATTTATTATCTCTGAGACAAGTTCGTATGGCTACATTAGGCCTTGAGACCTCCCTAGAGCGATGAATCAGTGCCTTCCATCGAACCAATCGTTTCGGCATTCCCTGCATAATGAAGATTCTATGGTAATGAGAAGAAGGCTTATCGATGAGGTCAGGCCATCACAAGAAGACCTTTTTGCCAGTGTTCAAACATGAACGAACTCTTCCTTTGGGCTCTCCACGCGGGTACATTAGCCCATTCGTTAGCAGCAATGAGGAGACTTCCCAGGCTGACTTGTCTGATTGGTGGTTAGGACCTCTCATTCGATGAATAAGGCCTTTAGAGGTTCAGAATGCCACTTTTGCCCCTATCATCAAAGGTCCCCTCAGATTGTTGCGTTTATTCAAGAGAAGAGAAGCCAATGATAAGAATTCGTCTTTCGGATGGGGTCTGTGGCTGATTGAAAAGTTGTAGGTGGCATTCCTTTGTTTACGTCGTATGTGAATAAGAAGGCCATGTCTTCAGATCTTTAGGGACCACAAAACGTACGGGCTAGGTCGACATCAGAGTTCTAAGGATTGACCAACTGAATATATACATATTAAACGATATCCCAGTCTTTAGGGTGATAGCCCGAGATGAATGATTTGGATGGAACATCTCCGAATGAAGAGAATCAATAGGAGCTATGGGAAAGCGTGCATGCAGTGGAACCACGACACCGCCTGGAAGGGCGGAACCAAACAAAGCGATATTTGCAGTAGATAACCATGGTGTGGAGAACAACCAAAAGCGCGAGTCGTTATGACAGCTTTCTTAAAACATTAGAACATCTCTTTCAGAAATAAAACTAAGATGGAATCACTCAACTCAGAGAGCCCTCCCTATCTTTTCAACTAGGAATCCTTTACTATTTCAGCGGATCTCCAAGTAGTGAATCGGTGAAGCACCGTTCCTCTATTTTCGTAAAGTAAGCATCTTCTGTCAAAGTGCTTTTTTCGTGGTTATAGCTCGGCTTTTGGCATGATTTGGGCGATTCTCCGGTGAACCTTGCTCAATGCGTAACACATAAAATTGGATCAGAAGACGGGTCGACAGAGAACTTTTCGGTAAATGGTCTCACGGCACATGAATTCTAACTCAAAGATGGGCCGGTAAACTAGCAGTTCAGCGAACACGTTGGCTTCACCAAGGAAAGATGGAAGATAGAATGGGAATTGGCAATCATATGCGGGGGGAATTCGCTTTAGCTGGTTTATTCCTTTATTCTCTATTTTCTTTCCTGAGATTAGCCTCCTGTTGAGAAAGATTAGTTAGAAGCTGCCTTACAAGGACACTGAGAAATGCCCAAGTAGAAAGACAGTAGAAGACGTAAGAGAGTCCTTTCACTCCACTAAAGGAAGTCATCCAATTCTTAGACCGGACCCACACAGACTTTCATGGGCTGCCTACGTATCTCTCAAGTGAAAACAAGATAGTGGCTTTGTATGAGAGAATCAGGTCACCGTAGTTCATTTGTAGAGCATCTATCAGCCTGGACTATCTATCAACGCTGGGCTGGCCCCCTCTTAGTGAAATCGATCAGAATACGAATGAGATCAAAAATGCCATCATTAAAGCGAAGAAATGCATAAGAGAATTAGCAATAATAAGAGAAATATATAGATAATTGGGAATAGCCAGAAGACATATCTAATCAGAGCTGGAAGCTTAAAAAATGAGTCCTGCAACTTGTCGCTCGGTCGAAACGAGAAATAAAAAGACCCCCAGGATATTCTGACTTCTCCTGAGCCACTCAAAATCGCCAGGAGCAAACATATGACGTGAAAGTATATGAGTAGTCTAATCAGAGCGATTGCTATATTTTCCATTTTGAATTCATTCCTTTGTCCGTTCGTATGGCGTAAAAGTCGTTTCAATCGGGTTCAACCGCCCCTTATTAGCTAGATTGATCCCCTTGGCTGATGCGACGACTCCCGGCGAGATCTTTAGTTCGAGGATGCCTCGCTCTCAAGTGATAGGCTACCCATAGTTTATGGACTCGAAAAAGCTTGGTCTTTTATAGATCAGTTAAGCTATAGGCTAGCTAAGTGGATAGGTTCTACCTTTTTTGACAACCTCGACAAGCAGTGTAATTCCTTTTCATAGTTTAGCTTCGGATATTGCATCTAGGGGATAATCTCTGCGACTTCCGGGGAGGGAATCCACTTTTCCGTCTTTGTAGTAGTAGCTTCCTTTGATTTTACGAAAATAGACTAGGCACCGCCTTTGTCCGGTTTCGTTTAAACTCCTTTGGTGAAGGTTTGATATAGCTTAGTGCATAGAAATGCAGGAAGAGTGAGATTGTTTTCCTGAAGTCAGTGCTATGAGCCCTTCTTATTTTTCATGCAATTGCTGAGTCATATTTTTTCTCTGTTCAAAGAAAAAACCAAGCACTATCTCGTGAAACACAAAGTTAGGACTTGGACCTTTCACTTTGACTGCTCTGCGCATCCACGTCCACGCACACAAGACCATGACTACGCTCTTTCCCCCGCCTTCCATTGCTTCCATACCTTTGCCCTTCCACTGCGTATCTCTTCTCTTCCATGAATCGTCTTCCACTCTTCCTCAATCCTGTACATGCAAGAGTTTGAAAGAAAGCTTTTGGGCAGCACTAGTTAAGTTAGTAGAACGTATCAGCACTGGTTAGTGAAAGATCCTTACCGGCCCGGGCTAATGGAGGTAGGCTTCCTTTCGGTACCTTCTAAGTATACCATATGAAATGGCTTGAGTATACGTACCGATTCAACATTATGGGCAGCTACCGGCCTATTCCTTTAAAGGAAGTATGCTCGCCCTAGATTGAACCTTATTGCTTAAGTCTTTCTAGTCTTTATTTGAGCCTTTATTCTCATTCGATCAAAGCTTACAGGGAACACTTTATCCATCTGATCCATCATCATGAAAGAAATCTCACTAGACAGTGGTCGCTGAGGCAATAAGTAGACGCTATTAGACCCACTATCTTTCTTTCTTCTGTTGAGGTGAGCAAGAACTGCCCAGGTCACACCGTCGTCAACTATAGATTATCGCATCACTTCCAGCCCTTCATACTCTTTATCATACAATAGATAAAGGAAGATGAATATTAGTAGCAAAGTTCGGGTATCTCTCTCTACAATGTGCCCAAGGTCTTTCATGTGAAAAGAAAAAAGGAGCGCAGTAAGTCCTGAAGATTAGAAATACCCGAAAAAAGGGTCACTGCCCGTGATCAAGAGATCATCGACATAGATCCAAAGAATGACAATACCACAGTTTCAATTTCGTAGAAAGAGAGAAGGCTCAATAGAAGATTGGCGAAAACCGGCCTGAACCACCACATTATGGAACCTTTCAAACCACGCACGGGGTCCTTGTTTTAACCCATAGAGAGAATCAGGTGGCAAACAAGATGGGAATTTCCAGTATCAGCCCCCGGAGGTCGAGCCAGAAAAATGGTTTCTTTGAGGGCACCATGAAGAAAGGCATTCTTCACGCCCATTTGGAAGATGTTTTAGTGTCGAATAGAAGCCAGGCCAGGGCAAGAAGAGTTCTAACAGTCTTAATATTGACAAAAGGGGAAAAGGTCTCCAAATAGTCAATGCCATATTCTTGGTTGTAACCTTTAGCAACAAGGCGTGCTTTGTAACGATCCAAACTACCGTCAGATTTCAACTTCACAGAGTATACCCACTTGCTGCCAATCAGCTGTTTGCCGGGTAGTATAGGAACAAGGTCCCATGTATGGTTTTCTTTAATAGCATCTAACTCCTCAGCCATGGCATTTTTCCAACATTGCTGAGTGATAGCCTGCAACTATGAGAAAGAGAGTGACGGCTAGAAAAAAAGAGGAGGATCGAGAAGCTTTCCTAAATCCATTTGACCGGAGCCGGGAATAAAACTACTTATCTAAGTAAGGATATACCACCAAACCTAAGCCTTCCCAAGTGAGTATGCGCAGCATGCTCCGAAACAGAAGAATCATTGGAAATCCCATTTCCACCCGGATTCAGCTTCTTTCGAACTAGCAAATGCACTTTCTGAGCCAACAACGGATCGGCTTGGCCCATTCCTCAGATGAGGAAGAAAGAGTACCTAGATCTGCATACACTAAGTATGCCCAGAAATTCATGTTCTGATCCGGTCTTTCTGGGCTTCTGCTCCAACTCTTTCTAACCCGACCCTACCGAACGAGCCAAACCGAGCGTCCTATACTTGTCCAACGGCCCTCTGGATTCTGTTCTAGACTTACCAATCTTGGCTAGCCTCTTTTCCAGGCGCTAAGCCCTTTTCCTTCGGAACCTTTGTTTGAATGCTTAAGCCTAGAAAGATCTTGCTGGTTGATTTATCCACTCATCCTAACCCCATCGTAGGCCGGAAAGGCCAGCCCTAGTCCACTACTGAATGATTATGATACGCCATCTCGATAGATTGTTCTATACCTTGACTGGCATTACACACCAACAGAGATCGGGGAAGACGTTCCACAGCTGCTTGTGAGCTATACTTGCCTGTCTGATCGAGAATCAATGAGAGTAACGGATAAGTAGGCGGCTCAGAAAAGGAATTTCCCAAGCTTTTTTGGTGCTCCAACTGATGGTTCTCCCCACCTCTTTCTTTGAAGCAGAAAGGCAAAGAGCTGTTCGCGGTTCGGTTCCTCTTGTCTCAAAGGTTCTGAAAGAAATTTGAAGGCGAAAGATTCCTTCAAATAGCTCATCACGAGAAATAGTCCTTTGGTTCTAGATTCACACGCCTGGCACAAGAGAAAGAGAAGGAAGGGCAAGAGACAAGAGAATAGACACTGGCATCTTGACTACTTGAAATACGGACTCTCTCTATCTAAGAGTAAGAGAAAGGGGAGGCAACAAAGATTTGCTGCTTTCTTATTCTTAGTTAGAAAAAGGAGTTACTACGCTAGTGGAGCGAGGTGAGGTGCTTTGAAACCAGTTTACACGATTCCTATATTGAGCTCTCTTTGCCTTCATTCTTATGAGTGGATAAATCGATAGTTGAGAAAATCTGCCAGCTAGAAGAGGAATAGGATATAGGTGAGCAAGGAGCTTTCTTTCCTCTCACTAAGAACCCCTAGAGCAATAGACGGAATTCGGAATTAGTGGGGTAGCTGCTAGGATAGATGCCTAGAATCCGGATGCCGAGAATACGCAGTTAAGGTAGAAGATCTCAAATCAAATCATTAGCTTCGGTGAACAAGATAAGATCAAATTGCTCCTCTTTCAGGATTCCGTGACAGATGGGATTCTTTGGGCTAGGATCTAAAGAGATGGCTATGAGAGGGTTGCACGCCTGTAGTAGCTTGACAGTAGGAAGAGTCTAAAGGCCTAACCGCAGCTATTGAATCCACTATTCTTGTTCAAGCTGTTCTTGCTTGAGTTGAATCAGCCGAGAGTTCATCAAGAGAGGAGGATCAAGGTGGTTCAGTGACCGATGGGAAGAATCATTCAATCTCGGGACAAAGGGCAGAAGGGAAGGTAGCTCGTGGATTCTCGAAAGGTAGTTTAGAAGTACGATTCGCTTGAAGGCAGAATGGAAGCCAGAACGACTAGAACCTCCACTGAAACCCTAGGAAAGGCAGAAGCAATGAAAGAGGCTGGAACTAGAACTAGATAGCTGGGCACTGGGACTTTATCCGCAAGAAAAGTGGAACCCTCCCTCGGTGGAATCGACAGCAAAGAGAACTACATCTCTATCGAAGGGGTATATATTACATGTATATATATACGCAGGTAATACGAAAATACAGGCAACATGAAGAAGAAGACCGACTGGGATCTTATCCGCTGTTGGTGGGTGTCCGACACCCCGCAGGGAGAGGGGCACACGGACGGCAACCTGGTCTATGAAATCTAGCCTTCGCCATTACAAGCCGGGATGGGACAATCTGTGACGAAATTATATGGCTATGCCAGCTTTGATCCTGCCTTCTTAGTCATCCGTAGAGCTCAAGGGAATTTTATTAAGCTATTCCCACACACCTTAGATGAAATTCCTTCGTTGGTCTTCCACCCGCGTTAGGAGTATGCCATAAGTCGGAGTCATCTTTGAGAGATCGATTTTCCTGTTTTGACCTTTCAAGCCAATGAGGAGAATACGGTCGATGAATCTGGTCTGTAACAAGATCAGCTCTTAGTGCCCTTGGAAGTTAAGCAGCTATGGCATACCGAAATAAGCGCTAAGAGAACTATCCGTCACTCTAGCTATCTGGGGATCGCCTCTCGGTCTCATTAAGCTTTCGGTTCGGCTCTGATCTGCGATAGGCTTCCTTCTTGTTAATAGCATTGCCCAAAGCTCCTCCATTGCGAGCTCACTTGGCATAGTAGCAGGCCATTCGAAGCAATACGTTGCAGCTATAGTCCAACTAGCTGGGAGTAGAGTAGTGAAGGAACTCGAGAGGAAGAATCCTATCTTTGAAGGCTTGAGGGAACGAAACCAGAGTGGATCTGCCGCAAAGCGGAGCCTCCGGAGGTAGAAAAGTATACATACCAGATGCATACCCTATAGAGTATAGTTCATCACTTATCAACCTCCTTACAAAGATAGCTATGGTATCTTATACTGGAGTTAAAAGTACTATTTTTCATTATGAATTCATTCATTTGTCCGTTCGTATGGCGTAAAAGTCGTTTTAATCGGGGGAAGATCCCATATCATAGGTGAAATGTCTTCCCTAAGCTCTAGTAGGAATAGCAGACTCAAGTTCAAGCAGCTCCTTTAGTCGCAAGGAGGCAAGACCAGAACCCAGCAGAGCCAAACCCTAAGTCAAGCACAGTCACATCAGCACAGCACTCGAGACCAGTCTAGTACAGGCCCAGACATTAGAGTTAGAGATCCGCAGCAAAGGCCTACTTTGAAACCTTGGAATACTTATTTGATTCCAGGTTATTTAAAAGGCCAAAGTCGGGTCTTTCTTTCACAAAATAGTGAAATAGTTAGTTGAATCTTTTAGAAGAAAAAAACTATATATGTCCAATCTCTAGTGATGGTGGGACCAACCAAGATGTATGTCGTCCAACCCGACCTCAGACTCTTTCTTCCCGACCTATTTGACTCTCTGGCCGCAGTTATTTAGGTGGTATTCCGAGATTGAAGAGATCGAATTCCTCCCGGGAACACACGAAAGAAAGATATGAACTGGGTAAATAGAAATGGAAAAGAGATGTTTCCAATTCATCAAAATGTGAAGCTTTTTCTACATCCATATGATCCGCTAAAGTGGATCGGTATTGACCATATAATAAAAGAAGATCTTGGTCCATGGAGTCCCAAGAAGGTAAGAACTCCAACCTGTCTGATGCTTCTTCGGCCAAATACAATATACAAGTGGGACCTGCACTATGAGCAAGCTGTGCGAAAAACCGCTTCTTTTTTCCGGTTCCGAAACCACTTGGGCGAAAGAGGGTTCTATCGGGAAACCATGGATTTTTGAGTTTTCGCCATTGGTTACTGGTTGAGCCACTGGAATGGAATGAGATAAGAATCTCTGTAGATCTTTCTTCTCCACTTACTCGTAACAGGCTTTTCTTCTGTAGAATACTTCTTCCGAATGGCATGATTGATGGATTTTTTCCTTTGATTCCCTCCATACAGAAAGAGAGTCCTTCCTGTACGAGTAGTGAAAAACGAAATGAGAGCTGCGGTTGGTTGTTGACCAACAGAAAGCATGGAATCGGATAAATCGACTTTCTATCCGTACACGGGGTCTGGTTAGGACTCAATGTACACTTTCCTTATATAGGATAATACAAAAAGCCATTTCAAGCCAAATAAAATAAAAATAGTTGGTAATGGGGGGGAGGGAATAAACCACACTCCTCAGGATTAAGCTTAGTACGAAAGACCCATTTATTGCTTATGACATTTTGAGATGGATGAGAAGGAGCTAGCAGTTTCACTGATGGAAATGGATTCTTTAGAATTCTATCTTCATAGGTTAGTAAGAGGCTCTGCAAGACCTGTATTCGTCCGCAAAGAAAGGAAGTCAGTTTACATCTATTTGAATGTTACGCCCAAAAGAAAAGGCAGTCCCATTAGGTTAGGAATCATCGGAATCAGCTTCAAGCTCAAGCCCCAGTTTCGTCAAAGGGGAAGAAGTAAGTGCCAGAATATCCTAATGAAAGGAAAGACTCTCTTATTACTTTTCCTAATTTGCTAATTCCTAGGGGCGTATTAAAGTTACGGAAGACCTGTTTAAGCTCTTTCGGCTTAGGGAGTTGACCCCAATCCCTGGTATAACAAAATAGGTCTGAACCAACCAGAAGAATCAGTTGTGGAATAAAAGGACGGGCTGGTAAGAGCCTTTTTCCACGGAAGGTACCCTTTCTAAAGGTAACTTCCAGCCATGTTCATACTCGACACGACGCCACACCGGATACATATTGATACCTGGTTGGTTGGCGAATAGATGTTGAGATAATGATTTTGTGTTGTGGTAAAACACAGGATTGAGTCAGTGTGTGTAAAGTAGCAGCGGATATGCGACAATGACAATCTTTAGCACTCATTAGTCCCAGTCCCGACACTTGACTTTCAGCTTGGAGCGAAAGACAAAGGAAAACAATCGGAAGAGCTCACAAGTGGCCAAATGAGCTACCCGATTCATGAACAGATGCATTCTATATGCCCTGATAAGATCTTTCTGGTACGGCAGGTTCCCATGAAGAATCAGAGCTCAAGTCAGTCCTAGAAATCGAACCATTTGCCAAAACCCCGTCTTTTTTGATGCAAACCTTCTCTGAAAGGTCAATAGAATATCTTCAAGAAGCTTTTTGACTGCTGGCCTTAGCCTTGCGCTTGTTTGCGTCCACCACTTATTAATAAATAATTAAGAAATCGAATATATGATCGCACATGAGAATTGGATCGGTAGTTCGCGCTTGGTGGTCGATAGGCATGCCATTTGAACGCTTTTTCATAAACAGCGACGGACACGATAGCTTGAAACACAGGGTTGTGTTCAATGAGCTCCAGTTCTGGTTCGTTCTCCATCTTAGACTTTTTTTTTTCTTTTTGCAATTATGAACGTTCAAGGTCTATCTTCCCTCCGTCCCATGTAGCTAAGCGACCTTGTCCCGTGTATCTCCCCGATTCCCATGTGTTATGTGCTCCTTGGGGTGGACTTAGAAGCTAACATAGTGGACATAACGGACTTTCATCCCCAGAGTGAACGTACTTGACCTCTTTTTCACGCTCGAAGCCATCGATAGGACCGACCGGGATAGAGTCTATTGGTAACACACGCACATGCCCACTCCCTTCTCTAACGGTTTTGACCGTCTATGGCATGAGTGAGAGAGATGGAAGTAGACTTGAAAGCCCTTGCCAATGAATGTCTCTTGTGCCCGGTTGTCATGTAGCTTGGCTTCGGTCTGGAGTTTGATCTGCTTCGCCGGAGAATCGGGATTGTTGGAGGGTGAGAATCTGGACTTTCTATACATTGGACTCTTTTTCTTCTATAGAAATGCATGCCATGCCGCCCCTAGGCTCTTTGCGCTGAGCTGTCGATACGTCACTTGTGGAAGTAGGAAGTGAAGCATCTCTGCCTTGGTAGCTAATTCAGGTGCGAATAGGAGCTCAAAGTGGACTCCTCGATTCTCTATGGATTCATATATTCTCAAATAGCTTTCGTGGTCTCCATTCATAAACAGATGCTCTTCCTTTCCGAGTGAGCAGACAACGAAAGAGTTTGAGTAGTCCACCCTAACCTTATGCCTCGTGCAGAGGGAATTGCTTTCATTTATTATCTTATGCTATTTATTGCTCTAGCGCTTCTTAGTTATTAGCTTCTTTCTCGAGATAGAGATGACTGGCCGTTAGCGTCTGCATCTTTGATTCCCAACGAGATTAGATGAGATTTTAGCCTGGCAGGTTAGGATAAGAAGTCGCTTTCTCAACTACCCGAATAGAATAGACAATCCCTTTGCTCCTAAATCTAGTAGTCAGTTAAAAGGTAAATCATTGCTACATCTAACTTCTATTCTACTACACTTGCTTACATGCATGAAAAAGTATTCATGCAAAGTGAGCTCTTCTTCTATTCTAGGCGGCAAGGAAGGCTGAACTCTATAGAGCACTTCTTCTTATTCTAAATAAGGACTAGACTCTTACACTTCCTCAAGGCAAGAGTAGAGAAGGTCGAAGGAGCAGTTCCAGAAGCGTTGGGTCGAATACCGGGTTCCCGATCGATAAGATGGGGTGTTAGCTCCCTTTAGGTACTCTTTCCCGTACTCTGAAACAGATCAGCACTCTCGACCCCCAGAAAGCACGCCTCGGTAGTTATCCATCGTAGTTCCTTTGGGTTCTATAGGTTGGCATGGCACGCCCAAACGAGTGATTGAAGAGAATCTTAGCAAGCTGCTTCGGACATTTCAGAGGAATAGTAAGCCCAAGAACGAGGAGGGGACCTAATCTCAGTTGAATCTGCGCCTCGAATTGATGTTCTTTAAGATACTAACTCTGAAGAGAATTAGGGTTCCCGCGCTGTATCAGTATTTGACTTTCTCCGTTGAATTCGACCATCTGGGACTATCTTGACTCTTCCTCTTCCATTTCATTTACCGGGGAGATATAGGAACTCGGTTCAGCTGTCTTTCTTTCCCCCTAGGGTAGGAGATCCAGATATTCCAAGGACTGGCCTTTTCGGGAGAGAACTCAACTTTCTACGTCTAGATACGATTTAAGTAGATCCCCAGAGGTGGAACTCATCCAAAAACATGGGGCCTGGGCCTGGCTCGATTTGTCAAAGCAGATAATACCTATCAGTAGTTGATAAAAGATCTTCCAGATGGTATCTTACGAGTAGAGGCTAGAAACGCGCCTAATCCGGACTGGTTCAATCGTCTATGAAGTCAAAGATGCCCTGTCCTGAGTAAGCTGTCTATGGAAAAGTCCAACGAAGAGACCCTCGCGCGGAGAAACTAGTACAAAAGGTAGCTCCTCGGGCATAGGAACCTTAAGCTCCATCATTCCATTAAAGAAATCCGATGGCAGATCCAAGCACTAAAGGATAATCCCCACTCTCCATGTGCAAGGGTTGTCGACCCCCTATCAACTAAGCCCATGCTACGCTCGAGATATGAGTGCGTAGTGACCGGCATAGCTACTTGTCTATCGAAAAGGCGTGGGAAGTTGAGTTCGGCAAAGTCTCTTTCATACCTTTAGCTCCTAAGTCAAAAAGAAGTGTCATGGCCTGCCCTGGACCAGACTTCATTGTCTTACTCGAACTTCGTGATTTGGGAATTGGATAGCCCGGTTGGATGCGTCAGGTATTGGAGAGGGATGGTAGGACCGGGCTTAGCAAACTGACTTCACCCTATTCTTTCCTTGAGAGGGAAACTGAAAAGGCCGGAGCTGATCTACTTCCTGTCCTTTTTCACTATTCGGGTTGAAAGAAAGACTTTGTCGTCCATCGTTGTTAAGGCAAATTGAGTCCCTATGTTTTCTTCTTTAGAGGTCCCTGGGAGTAGAAAGAGGGTTGTTCCTATGCTTTTGTCTACATATGACGCCTCAAACCGGTATTCAGGCTAGGCTAAGCCGACGGAAAGCCGAAAGTGCTCTCCACAGATTGGAAGTATCGATACGGTTCCATAACTAAGCTAAACAGGAGAATGAACAACGAACGGAGAAGCTGCTGCTAACCGCCTATAGAGTTAAAGAATTAACAAAAAGGATCGATTCGCGGGAAGCTCAAAAGCGTCGAATGCAAACATCTCCTACTACCTCTAGAGAAGGCAAAGCACTGTCAGTAGCCGGTTTCCTCTTTAAAGAGCCCAGTTGGTTGGTAGACGTTGTAAAGGGTGTCCGTAACGGGTATCGATGATGCCAATTCAGAAGGCTAAGCCCTTGCGTAACGCTCGACGGGAAGAAGAAAGCGAGACTCTGCCGGGTCTTAAGCACTTATTGAAGATTCCGTTCCATCACTGCCCGTTCTTCTGCCGCTTCTTTTTCCCTCTTCTTTAGGGAGTAGTCTATCTTGGGTTTCTGGGTGACATCTCGAATTGCCTATTTAGTTAGACGGTCATCAGGGATCTCCCAAAGAGCTCTTCCAGCATTTATTGAACTCGAATTAGCAAGTAAGTCACCTTCGTTGGCAGGCCCCTGGTAGTCTTCTTAAGAAGGAAGAAATGGAGCCCCAAATAGGTCACCGAAACCGTTTAGGCCAGAAGTGTCTGTTGGGCTCTCCGCTTTGACTAATCCTAAGCCAGCTAGCTACGGAATTCACATACCATGCCCGTGTTGAAGAAAGATAGCGTGTTGAACCCCTTTGAAACGACCCCCGGAAAGTGACTTTTTCATACTAAAGATAGGAGCTCAACTTCTTTCCGTAGCAGCCCGTTCAACTTACGATTGGGACCAGTTTTATTACTACAGGAAAAAGCTCCTCTTTTCAGCATACTGTTAGCTCTATGCATAGGGGGTTGGGTAGCACATGGGATAAACCTTTTCGATGCGATTTCATCTATCAGATGGATGTCCAAGGTTTTGCCTATAACAATTCACAAATAACCGATCTGAGTGATCTTTCGGAAGAGTAGGGTCGAACATAAATACGAATAAAAAGCATACGCAGAAGAAGCCTTATTGGGGCCCTGAAAACAGCGTATTCTCAAGGAGACACTCCGTACTTAGCAGGATCAAGTTGGCAGTCATATGCCTTAAAAGGCGGTTTTAACTAAGAAGCGGACATGAGTGTCAGAAAGAGAGAAGAAGCAGGCAGGATTAGGCTGAGGTTATGAGGGCCGGTTCTCTTCCTATCAGATATCTTCAATGGAATTCACGGCAGACAGTGGCTGAAGATCTTCCAATCTTATATGTTAAGAAATATCTCAGATTATGTTGATTCAATCATCGGAACTGCCTCTCGCAAAGACGACTGGAACAAAGATCGTTGAGCCCTTTTAACTCCCTTTTTCCTCTTTAAGATAACTTGCCGAGGAGAGAGACCAACTGCCGTAGCAAGCAGTACATAAAAGTCAAACCAACCTTTTAAATTGAAACCCTATTCAAGGATGGCTTCCAACCGGGCGGGGACCTTCAGAACCGAGCCTTGAAGTTGACGGGGCGCAGAAGAGGCCCACTTCTTTAATGAAGTTATGCCAGATGTTCTCCTTTTGTTTTGGTTTGGTATTGGCACTTCAACTAACTCCTCTGTTGCCCTACCCTAACCCTTGATCCCGTTGGATTTACTAAGATCCCTACTATACTAAACTAATAGAATGAGACTCTTGGAATAATGCCATCTTCTATTATAGTTAGAGTGAGTCTTTTTGGATTGGGAAAAAACATGTGAAAATCCCATATCTAAGATATCAGGGACTGGTCAGATGACAAGTCAATCTGACACTTGCTGACTTTCCTTTGTTAAGTAGGGAAGCCTTTTTCGACTTTCTGCGACCGGTGATAAAGCCGACTACTTGTTTTGTTTGAAGGAACACTTTACAGATTCCTATTTTAACAGAGTCCAAGACTTGACAACAACAATAAGAATTGAGCGTCAGATGCCTTAAGTTGGAAAGAAGTAGCTACCTATGATTTCAGAATGGAGTTAATAGCACATGAGTTAGATTAACCTGGATCTAGCTGCGACTGCCTTTATTATAGTATGACAGTTGCTAGCTCTTCTTCGGCTTCCTTTGTATCGTAGCCGTCATTATCATTCCTCGGATCATTAGGCACAACTAGGAGAATTAGGAAAGCTCATAATGGAGTGGAATTGGCATCGTGCCTACTATTTATGACGATATTCTTAATTAGATGCCGTCATTAGTAGAGTAGGCATAGATGGGTCACTCTAAATATACGAGTTCGACGCATTAAATTATGATCTATCTATTACGATGAAGTTCATTGCATTTCCTATACCCTTCCTTCTTGCTATACGGGCTACTTCATTCCTTGCTTTAGAATGACGAAGAGAGAAGTGTGAAAGCAATGCTACCTTCCCTCTATTCTTTCAGTTGTTAGCTGCTTCTTTATCTGGTATTGAGTTCATAGACCAAAATCTAAATGTGATTCCGACACCTGACGAAGACCTTCGACGTGCTGCTAATATAGGGTCGTAGTTAGTAGCCCGTTACAGAAAGCTAGCTGAACTCTCTTCTATGTCTTACGTAGATAAGAAGGAATGGGACTGCTGTAGCGAGCAGAGGCAGGAAGATTACGGGGTTTAGTCCGATAATTCCCAATCCGTCATTCTTCTTCTTAGTCTTTCTTGGCGAATTAACTAGCTCATCCTTTTCAATTAGCTGCTTTCCAGACTCGGAAAAGAGGGCTTCTTGGATAATGCGATGGAGGACTGATCTCCTTCTTCCTAGAAGCATCAAATCTTCCGATTTCTTTTAAGAACAATAGTCAATTGAGCCACGGGAAAGACATTTCTTCAATTAACATGACTTCTGGTGACCAAGCAAAAATAGTAATAGAAAAGAACGCAATGGATATTTATTGTTAACACTACTAGAATGAATTCCCAGCCCTCTCCTCTGATTGCATGCTTTCAGGCAATAGAAAAGTATTTATTCCTCCCCTGCTGGGAAAGGAAGGGGACCAACTTCAATACTAGCTGTAGCATAAAGTAGTGGAACTGAAACTCCTGGAAAGGAAGCCTTTACCCCAGACCAATGTAAAGAGACCTCTCCTGCTTCAAGGATTCCATCTGAAGGAAGAGCTTCTAAACCTACTGAAGGTGTAGGGTTACCAGCAGCAAATAGGTTCAAGAGTCTCGAAATCGTATTCATCAACGATTTCATTAACAGAAGATAGACTTGTTACACTTCTAATACAGCAACTGCTCTCCTACTGAGGAAGGCAATCTTTTCCTTTCTGCTTCGAAGCCTGGAACAAGAGCAATTACATAAGACTTCTTCGGCTTAATTGCCGGTTTCAGATCCGAACTAACAAGAGTGAATTCACAGCAAATTCCACTTCTTTCAACAAATACAGCTTAGTGAGTTTCATTGTAAGAAGATGCTAAGGTTTCGGCTACTAGAAAGACAGAATAAACTGCTGTTTTATTGCTAGTATTAAAGTCTGAAGATGGAACTCCTGCTTTCGAAGCCTTTACTTTCAGATAAAGTTCACTACTATGATAGTTTGCTACTATTGAATTGCTTGCCTCTACTCTATAACCAGGAGTGTAATTGACTATCTGCTACTAAAGACTCTCAGCCTAAAGGCTTTCATCCGATACCGCTACACCCTCAACAGGGACTATAGAAGCTCTAATTTCAGGGTGAAAGTAAGTTCTTTCCAATTCCTCTTCTTAGTCCTTAACTCTTTCGCCGTTAGAACACTCGTTAACCGGGTTACCTTCTGAAAAGACCTCAGTCTCAAGATGCCATAAGGCCCCTAGCTAGTCAGTCTTTATAGCAGCTCATCCTTTCAACCCCATCTTGAATTGAACCTCAAACCTTATGCGAATAGGTGACAGTCTAAGAAAGGAAGGTTCTTCCAGTCAGCTCTCTCATCATTGAGAGTTGGAAAAATAGTAGAAACATAAAAAAGTGGAAACTCCATTTGTTTTGTTAATTTTGGCTTCCCAGAAGTTTGAACAATACCTCTTGGGAAGCAGGGTTAAACAACCCGAATCTTAACGATGTAAATACATTAAGTGCGGCCTTTGTCCAACCGATGGGTAGTTTAAGACCCCTACCCACATATACACGGTCGTCATTAGGTGTAGATTTCCATGTAGGTTCCCTTTCTTAAGGGGAATGGTGGTGATCCAAGGGAAATATTTCCGGCAGATGGCCTTGAAGTTCACTTTCATCAAAGCCATCACCTCCTGGACTGATCCAATGTCATCCACGGGATGGGTAATGGACGGAAAACTCTCGCTAGACACTGGTTTTGCGAGTTCTATAATACGGGCCACCCCAAACCAAGATAGATACAATCTGACAAGATAGTCAGCTCGATCATCCCGTACACTAATACAGTGCCGGTGACGTCGAGGGATCGGGTCAACGAGTCTGTTCATGCTTGATCGGATTAGCGGTATAATACCGCTGAAGCGAAACTTAACACTGCTTTAAATAAAGCGCAGTGAACAGCAAGTCAGACTTTCTCGATAGTTGAAACACTCGTTTGCAGAAGTGAGTTAGTGCAAGACCAACTGAAGCACTAAGGAAATGCCTCGGAGAGCGTCTGTGGGATCTAGTAATGACTCTTTCTTGTTTTAGGGCATTGTCTCGAGGTCACATCCATGTTCAAAGGACAGATTCAGCTCCGTCTCAGTTCAACAAATAAGGAAAGGCCGGGCGGGCAGGTCAAGCAAAGAAAGTATCTGCTCGGTCTCAGTTCAAATCCAATAGATAGAATACGATAGGAGCTAATCAGTCTAAGTCGCTCACGTCAGGAGCGGGCTTAGAACAGAACTAGTATGCGGGTTCACGCCGTTGACTCTTCAATCCTTAAGCCGTTGATAGCCCTTTATCAAAGCTGTCCTAAGCGCAGTCGAAGTCCACTTATTCAAGAGTCCTCTCTCCGGGGAGGAGTGAATTCAGGTAAGTAATTAAGCGCATCTATATACCAGCAAGGACAGGGGACGAAGGAGGTACCTTTGCTTGCTTGAAGATTTCACTTCAGTGAACCCGACGCGAAGTTGGTGAAACCTGAGCGTAGCTATGTCACGTGAAGTGAAGAACCTCTGCTTCCTTTTTTAGACACCTTCTCTTCTTATTTTATTCCCCGGAGCACAAGAGCTCGGGTAAACTCGTCAGCTGGATAGCTATAGTACAGAGTTTTAGGGGGGAATATATATCGCTTTCCATTCCAGGGGGACCGATAAAAAGGGAAGGAGATATGGAGCCAGTGAGTGGCAACTGGTTCAGCGGTGCTATCAAAAACAGCCTTCTATGTGCTATCAGAGCCACTCGTCCCTTATCTTGCTCTACTTCGGTTACAACTCGAAAGTGAGTTTTGAGGTTCAATTCAAGACCTCGTCCTGAAAAAGAATCTCTTTAGCAAAGCAGTACTTCTTTCGGAGAAAGACTTTCTACCATTATTTAGCAGAAACGGGGAACCAGAAAACTGCCGGGAAGCGTGGGACAGGGGGAGCCGGGGGAAGCTGCATGCAACTGGTAAGGCCTCGTAGCAGTGGCGGGGGGTTCGGAAGCAAAGGACACCGCCAGTCTCGTGTAAGCAGTTTGACCTCCGCATTCCCCTCAGCTTTTGTAGAAGGAAGGGGTTCCAAAACAAAACAAAAAAGTCTCTTCCACTTTCCTACCAAGTCCCTCCTCACCTTCTAGTAAGACCAAAGCTGAGGCAGTAAAGAAGATTAGAAATGGTAAGCTGCTTCGTCTACTTAGACCCTAAATGAAAGCGCTGGGCTTTTTAAAGCGCTTGTTCACATAGGTCAAGAAGGATACGGACCGACCACGGGCACGCCTAAACCTTGGATTGAATCAGCCCATTGCCTAAGTCCGAAGCGGCAGCTAGTCTTAGAGTCTCCTATCTTCTTGTCTTCTTCCGATAAGATAGATTGGAATTATTATCGTATTCAAAGTAGTGCTTTCCTTCTAGCCTTCCTATTCCACTACTGATAGACGCATCTGGTCTAGGTGTGGCAGGGTTGACTCCTTTATTATAGATTAGATAATCTATAATTCATTCAATTACTTTTGTTCACTTTCAGTGCCAGTAGCCCAGGATCGATAGTCAAGCAAGTCATTCGCTCCTTCCCCTTTGTATGTATAGGTGTCTTGGGCTGTCTACTCTTCAGTTGAGAGAGAGGGCAGGATGGTTCTTCAAAGCAGATAGGGAAAAGAAAGAATCAATGGACTTTAGATCTCTTCTTTATAATATAAAATCATCCCATACCCCGGGAGACCAAAAAAGAGAATAGTTATCGACCTGCCTATCCTTTAAAAAAGTCATTGTACAGGCGCTAGCGATCTACATAGGGAAGTAGGAGGACCAGTTGGTTTATACGGATGGGCGAATGACGAAATGTCCGTTCATCGGAAAAGCTGCACTCGGATGCATCGTGGGCGGTGGAGCAGACGCTGCGAAGATCCGCGGGTTTTGGGCATCGCCTATCAAACAAAGGATCGGGAAGGCTCTTCAAGACCTGGTGTCATGGGCTCCGCCTTCGTCGGGATATTGAGCAGGCTTTGCAAGTGGGAGGAAGAGTCAAAAGCTGTCGGTAGAGGACCAAGCATACTCGCCATGCAAGTTTCGGGAAATAAGATGGCATCATCGTGAAGAAAAGACGATGAAGGGAAACTATGACGCGGGAATAAATTGTCAGAAGTCATCGGCGGTGAAGGATGAACGGCCATGGCTATGCTTTATTTAGTGCTGAACCACTTCCCTGCTTCATCTTTTATGTCTTCCTATAGCCGCCATTGGCTTGACTAACCAACCTGAGCTATTGTAAGGAAACCCTAGGTTGACTGCCGAAAGGCTAGAGAAAAGAAAGGCGATTCCTTTAGAGCTCGGCGCGTTGTCGGAATAGGTGCTCTAAGCTTTATCCAACCACGCCGTATATGTATGTCTCCATTTGACCTCAGATTCGTCCTTTGGTGGTCAACTAGTAATAGGTGGCTTACAACTAGTATTTTTAGGAAGCAAGCTCCTTGAAAGCAACGTAGTACGAACAGTTCTTCTCTTATGAGATTTCGAGTTGGATGAAAGGAAAGTAAGATAGGTTTCTTTGATCAGTAATAAAGCAGCCAATCCGGGAGTGCCAGCCAGTTCGATCTGATTGGGGAGGCGAGAAGGTCTTGATCGAAAGCTCCACTGTTCTGAATAGTGAGAAAGACTTTTCAAGGGTACTTGAATCAACATTAAACTATTCTATATTATGTCTTTCTTTCTGTTCTGAAGGGCTTGCGGTTCATTACACCAAAGGCTTGAAGTGAACTATTGAAGCTATCGAGAGAGTACCAAATGCTGACGGCGACGAAGCGACTTTCGGTGGACGCAGAGCCAGCGAGTTCAGTCGAACAGCATAACGAGTCTAAGGTTACAGAAGCCCTCGCCAACTTTGTTTGATAGGCATAGCATTGCAAGCAAATAGAGCAGAGAGCTTACCCTTTCTTTCTATTAGAGTATAGAGCTTGTTGTAGTCGGTCCTAATAAAGGGATAACCTTGCTGCTTACTTGCTATATCCCCGCGTCCTTGCACGGCTCGTTCTTCGAGCCCAGCTTCTCCCTTCCCCCTATCCCCATTCCTACCGTCCAAAAACGTTGGAGTATAGCCAAGTGGTAAGGCATCATTTTTTGGTACCGGCATGCAAAGGTTCGAATCCTTTTACTCCAGATTATGAACACCCAATCGGCCGAAGCATTGGCTAATCTGTTCACCCTTTATACCATACCGACCAGCTGTGGTAGGACATCAGGAGTTGCTGCACATCGCTAACAATATGCCTCAGACTGCGATCTGTAGACGACTTTTGACTATGAAATTTCAAGACCTGAGATGAATCTGTTTTCATACATACAAAGAGAAGATAGCTGTAGAGAAAAAGCCAGGTCAGAACCTTTCCTAAGTGGTTGTGCATGAGCCTCCATCATGTCCACCGAAAAAAGGGCGTAAATAGATCCTATTCCAGTTATGAGTAGCCCAATCTATACCCACCACTCCAATGTTTTCTTTGTGATAACCTGGTTAGAGAACCGCATCAACATGAATCTTAAAAGAACCCATCTCCGGCGGATGCCAATTCAGCTCAACTTCTCCTTGGTGGGACTAGATCGAAAGGGCGGCGGGTACTTCGACTGCCTTGTATCAGGTGAGTGGTAGGCTTAGTAGGGCTCGAACCTACAATATCACCGTTATGAGCGGTACGTTTCAACCAATTAAACTATAAGCCCTTACGGATCTCTACATGCAATTCGCTCACTTCGGGAAGAGCGGATGGAAAGAGAGGCCTTTGCTCTATCTGCTTCTTCCTCTTCCCAGGAATGAACAATTGGATAAAAAAAGGATTTCTCTATTTCATTTTTTTGATTATTGTTTATAGATAGATATAGAATATTATATGTCTATTATTATTAGAATATAATAATTTAAGCAAGCGGCCCTTTCGCGACTCACCGCTTTCCGGCTCGCAACGGCTCAAACGGGCGGGGGCTCTCTATTTGCTTGCAATGCCGGCTGTTCGCCTTTAGTTAGAAGTAGAGGGTTTTTTGAACACAATTAAAGTCATTATGGATGAAGTCATCAAAAGTACATAAGGAGTGAGAAAGAAAAACTTGGTTACGGGAACCGAAGGTTAGGCCGACTACTTTAGTAGAGATAGACCTAAAAAAGTGTATTCCTACCCTTATTTATTGTTTATTGGATTTCTTTTCTTCATGGAGCCACATGATCGCAGAAAGGCGCTTACGGTGATTTGGGGCACGCATAGAAGAAGCTGATTCGGGATAAGTATTTGCAAACGAAGTACTCCTGGTTTCAGAAACCAAGAACCTCGGTCCCAAATTCGATCCCGTTCCTCCAAGGATGAAAATGGAATATTGGTTGAACCTCTCCCCAATGCAACAATGTTCCATGGGTGCGAAGTCTTCCAAAGGGTTTGGAGACGGCTAGTAAGGTCTTGCAGGCGCCATGGCTTATCCCCTTGGACAAATCAAGCGTGCAATCAATGAACTCTCACAAGTTTTGACTTGCGCTTGATACACCGAATCTTCAATCAAAACTGAATAATATTCTCCTTTACGGACCGGGGTAATAGCATTTAAATCGGCCACCGGCTTATGCACGGTGTCCTACCTAATTTCCAGCAATAACCTTGGCAAATGAGAAAGCCTTTTCCGGAGGTGTTGGTGGAAACCTGGGGTAGTCCGAGGAGTCCAGACAATCAGGACAATCGGAGTCCAAGTGCAAGGAAGCAGATTTCGTGGAATCTAGGATTTGTTAGGAAACCCTAAGCGGCGCCTGTAAAACCGTAGCAAACGGAACAACCAGGTCTGGGTTTGCCGAATCTCGATGAAGCGGAGGAAACTCCGTCGACTGGTATTGATCTGACGGAGCATCACTCGAAGAACCTGATTGGATTGTGAAATCTGGTCGGCCAGAAGCGGGTAGACGAGATGAGATGGTAGAACGCGACTCCGCGATGAATAAGAGCGCTCCCCTAATATGAGAATATCTCAAGTTCAAGTCTGTGTGTTATATAGGCTATTATTGATTGTTCAGTCTAGCCATAGAGCTGATGAAGAGCGAACCCTCGTTCGAGGAATTGCTGGTTTGGGGAAATCGGGGGACTTCCGGTCGAACCTTATGTATGGAATTTTGTCGATGCTTTGAACAGCCTAGTTTCTTGTAAGGTTTTAACCCCAACGCTTACGCCTTAAGGAACGGGCATTTTCGGGGATTAGTTAAGCTGCTCCTTCTGCCCTCTATGAAAGAAGGAATTCGAAAGAGTCAGTCTCATTGATTGAGCATCCCCGAGATAGATAGAGTTGCTTCCTTTGACTATTCATACGTAACTTCGGGCTTTAAGCATACAGAAAGATTGAGATCGGATGGCGATGTGTAGGTATCCTCTCTTTTTCCTTGGCTGGTGAACTGACCGTACCCCACGACACAGGTAAACAAGTTCTAGTAGAGTATACCACCGAATCTTTCATAAGAGCTATATGCCTTTTTTTTGAGGCAATATCTTTTTTCTATTATTCTTACCCGCCCTTTCAACTCATTCAAATAGGGTTATAGCAGAGACCGCTGAAACTAGTATTTGAATGCCTACAGAGAGGCAGCCGAAAGTGGATCTGGGACTGAGATTGAGAAAAGTGATCCAAAAATGGATTTGACCTAAAGTTTCAGGGTATGTCCGACCAAAGATTTTACCTACCCAATAGTGAAATCCTGCAAATAAAGCAAAAACGGCTCCCATAGAAAGTACATAATGGAAATGTGCAACCACATAATAAGTATCATGTAGAGCAATGTCTAGCCCAGAATTTGCCAGAACTATTCCCGTGAGTCCTCCTATGGTGAACAAAAAGATGAACCCTACAGCAAATAACATGGGTGTTTTGTATTGTATCGAATCCCCCCACATGGTAGCGATCCAACTAAAGATTTTGATTCCAGTGGGGACATCTATAATCATGGTAGCTGCGGTGAAGTAGGCACGGGTATCAACGTCTAAGCCCACAGTAAACATATGATGAGCCCAAACAAGAAATCCAAGGATGCCTATACTGATCATGGCATAAACCATGCCTAGATACCCGAAAACCGGTTTTCCCGAAAAAGTGGAAACGATATGACTTATGATACCGGATCCTGGCAGAATGAGGATGTAAACTTCAGGGTGCTTCTCTCTTCTACTAATAGTTGCGGATGAATAGAAGAAAGGTGGACTATATCATCAACTTATTCCATTTGTCTAGGAAAGCTAGCCATGCTTTATGGTGAATACTGTCAGGTTTAAATGCTTTGAGATCGTAAAGACTGTAATATTCCTCAATAAGGAAGAATCGTCGTGATTTATGACTTCGTAAAGTATTTGATTTAAAGTAATCTAGCATCATGATAACATCTTTTCGACTTTGTATAGACCATTGATAGTAACCATTTTGACTACTATCAAAGTAGAGACTTCCTCCAAATACTACCTTATAAGACTCTACATCTTGTAGAAGTTTATTAGTTACTCGAATACTTAGTTGAGGTAGTCCATGCTTCATAGCTATAGTAATAGTACCATCAGCATCAAAGAATCCTGCAAACCAATTTGATTGAGCATCTAGTGGAATAGGTAGAATTACGGGGATTTCCAGTACTTGACAGACACGATGTAGTTGAAGTAGTCATGCTGAATGTCGAATATGACCATTTATACAATTCATGAGTTTAATCATACCAAGGTTATTATGTAGTCGATAACGAGTTGCTTTAGCACCTGCTCGCATTTTAATACTTCCACCAAGCATATGTTGGATATATCGTAGTAGTGGTAGATCTTCTAGTCCCATAGTAATTTCAAGAGAAGTATATCCTTTTTTACTAACTTGAATACTTCCATCACCATCGATAATTCCAGCTAGCCACTCACAGAAGGATTTAGGATAAGTTGTTGCACGTGTAGTCTCTGAGGTTCCTACTAGACTGCTTTTATGTCGTTGGTTACCTGCTGATTGTGTCTTAGATACCCCATTTTTACTAGATCGGGGTAGAAAACCACTTATGAACATAGTAGGAGTACCATTAAGCAGACAGTCCCAGCATATAGCGCAATACGTATTCAGATTTGAATCTGAAAAGGGCCATTTAAAACCGAAGAACCGAAAGAGATGCTGATATAATATTGGGTCTCCCCCTCCAGCAGGATCAAAAAAGGTTGTATTAAAGTTTCGATCCGTTAATAACATTGTAATAGCCCCTGCCAGTACCGGAAGTGATAATAAAAGTGGGAATGCTGTCACTAGAACGGACCAAACAAATAGGGGTGATCTATGCATAGTCATTCCAGGTCCACGCATGTTGGAGATAGTTGTTATAAAATTGATAGAACCTAAAATGGATGAAACACCAGATAGATGAAGACTAGAAATTGCTAAATCAACTGCTCCTCCAGAATGGCTGGTAATACCACTTAAGGTCGGATAGACCGTCCACCCAGTTCCGCTACCCACTTCTACTAAGGCTGAGCTTAATAGAAGCAAGAGACTTGGTGGCAACAACCAGAATGAAATATTATTTAATCGTGGAAATGCCATGTCAGGCGCACCTATCAGAATCGGAACAGACCAATTACCAGATCCACCTATCATCGCCGGCATAACCATAAAAAAGATCATTAAAAAGGCGTGAGCCGTTATTAAAACATTATAAAGTTGATGATTCCCACCAAGAATTTGATCGCCGGGTCGTGCTAATTCCATATGAATCAGTACTGAAAAGCATGTGCCCATCACTCCAGCAATCGCACCGAAGATGAAATAGAGAGTCCCTATATCCTTGTGGTTAGTGGAGAATAGCCATCGAACTAGATTTGTCATACTTGATTGACTTTTGAGTAAAAAGGTTCCGCTCTTCCTCTAAAAATGAAGAGAGACTTGTGTATTCTACTAAACTCATAAACTCAATTCCCTTGGTTTTTCCAAGAATAAGAATGAATTGAAGGTT
>CM042957.1:34881433-34883933 GCA_023678885.1 Pogostemon cablin
GCAGCAACACCTATGATGCAAGGAATTATAGACTTACATCACGATATCTTTTTCTTTTTGATTCTGATTTTTGTTTTCGTATCATGGATCTTGGTTCGCGCTTTATGGCACTTCCACTATCAAAAAAATCCAATCCCGCAAAGGATTGTTCATGGAACTACTATCGAGATTCTGTGGACCATATTTCCTAGTATCATCCTGATGTTCATTGCTATACCATCATTTGCTCTCTTATATTCAATGGACGAGGTAGTAGTAGATCCAGCCATTACTATCAAAGCTATTGGACATCAATGGTATTGGACTTATGAGTATTCGGACTATAACAGTTCCGATGAACAGTCACTCACTTTTGACAGTTATACGATTCCAGAAGATGATCCAGAATTCGGTCAATCACGTTTATTAGAAGTGGACAATAGAGTGGTTGTACCAGAAAATAGTCATTTACGTATTATTGTAACACCTGCTGATGTACCTCATAGTTGGGCTCTACCTTCCTTAGGTGTCAAATGTGATGCTGTACCTGGTCGTTTAAATCAGACCTCTATTTCGGTACAACGAGAAGGAGTTTACTATGGTCAGTGTAGTGAGATTTGTGGAACTAATCATGCCTTTATGCGTGCGCCCGAAAACATAGGCCGATTGCTGAGCCCACCACTCTGGCTCAGCCGCACCACCCAGGGGGTGAGCCACCCGAGAAGCAAGCTATTACAGCGAGCGGCTGGGGCAGTATGGAGCCGAGGAGCAAGGCAGTAGATAAGATAGAAGAAGGGGCCAGGCTCCCGGTGGAGGAGAGGAGACGGTTAGGATAACGAACTTGAAACGCGGAGCCCGGGCGGCCGGCGAGCAAGTGGTTAGTGGTCAATAGCGCCCTAGTTGATGGCATTCCTCTCTGCGGCTGGCACTCGAGGAACCACGGGACACTCCATACAAAGCAAGCAAGTCTTAGGGATGAGACGCCCGCGCAAGGACCTCCATTCTCATTAGGAGGTCGAACCAAGGACCTATGGAAGTCGGGGCTACACCGTTCCCATGGGCAACAGTGTCCCTGAGGGAGGAGTTTAGAGGCCTTATAGTAGCACGGACTTCTTTTTATTTCTAGGTCATGCGAAGGGGGCCAGTCCAAGATCGTACTGTTCCTCTACAAAGACAACAGACGCTCTCAACGGCTAGGCGCCACTCTCTTTCTGAGTTATTCCAGCTTCTTTATGATTTCGTGCCGCGGTGAACAAACAAAACATAAAATATGTATATAAACCTTTACGTACCTACTGTACGGAAATTCCTTCAATAAAGGAATTGCCCAGTTTTGGGCGTATACCTCTCCTTGAAGGAGAAGTGGTGGTACGAAACTCTCCGGACCAGACAGGCGCAGGGAGTAGGGCGGCCACCTTACCCGTCATTCAAACAACCCTAATAATGATTAGTTGTCTTCTTCTACTCGAACATGGTGGAACATTATCTTTATGTGCAGACCTGGCGTATGGTTCCAGTACTTCTTTCTCCTCTCAACCATCTTCTAACTGGATTAATCAATTAAGAATTGATGACCCAGAAATAACTAGTCGTGCGAGTCCGCCAACCATGGTCGTGAAGCAAGAAAGAAGCAGGGCCCTCTGGCTGGAGCCACAGCCCTACGGGGCTCAGGGACTGCCTGAGAGGGAATGGGTAAACCCCTTTTTCAACTCAAAAAAAATAGGCTCAATGATCTCTTTCTTCGATAGACCGGTCATTATGGATATAGTGGCATGGCGAGTCAAAGGGGGGAGTTCTTCAACAATGAATGAATTTCTCGATGGGAACCCAACATCAACATAGCAGAGTGGCCAACCAGGGCCTTAGTCCTTCTGAGATGCCGATAATCTGCTACATTGGTCCACCCGGGCTTTATCCGATTTGAGAAAGGGATTTCCCCTCTGGGATTGGATTTGACCTCACTGCTGTCAGCCTAGTAAGAAGGGCATTCGCGGGCAGCTTTCGAGAAGGAATAAGCGGTCTTAGGCCTTCCGTTCTTACGACTGTGAGTTTGATTTCCTATCAGACTAGAAGCAAGTCTAGCGAAGTCACCTCGGGATGAAATTCGTTTTGAGTTTTTTTGAACACCCGGCAATCGTAGAGAAGACAGAGCAGTGGAAATTCTCTCTCGTATCGTAAGGCAGGCTGTAGCTCTAGTTCGACTAGCGTGATTGATGAACATGGGCAGCAATTAGTGAGAGTCGGTTGCTGTTCTTGCTTGAGTCGACGGTTCACCCTTGGTTTCAGCTACTGTGATCTTTTCCGCTGCTATTGATGTTGGAGGCATAAGCGCAGCTATTTCATATGCTGCAAAGTTTAGAGTACTTTTTGACCGGGGAATGGGAATTCTCTTTCCTAGGGGACGAGCGAAAGGCTGATTAGTCTTTTCGAAAGAAAGTTGCTAGGCGTGCTAGCATGTTAAGTTAATGGTAGCATAGTCTTGGAGGAAGAAAGCGATGTGATGTCTTCAGTTGCTTGCTCT
>CM042957.1:34888933-34913933 GCA_023678885.1 Pogostemon cablin
ATAGTAGCAGTTCCTGGCCTGGCCGAATTAGCCCTGTGCCATGTTTTGTCTACAGGAGAGTAGTCTACGGCCCTATGCATCGACCTGGGAACCTGCCGCACGGGGATCTCCTTATCTTATTCAATCAGGGTTTACCCTCTTTATTCTTGAAGATGGGACGGGTGTTAGGTCCGGGACTACCCTCTCGACTCTAAACCACATTTCACGAATAAGCAGAAAAGTCACCTTGGAACGCTAGCAGAGTTAGATTAGGCACTTTATCATCGAAATAGCCCCTTTCTGAAGGGAATCAGGGTTGAAACCTTCCCCCGAAATGAGAGTTGAGCTGTTCTCTGTAGGGATTGATCTTTGCTAAGTGAAGCCGGGCTTGAGATGTCGGACCCAAGAGAAAAGTTGAGTTGCCATTTCCTACTTCTGCATCTGCATGCTATACTTACTTATTTTGATACACAGCCAGATGCTACCCTATTAGTTGAATCCGAACTTGAGCTATGGGCTTGCCTTTCTACATGGAAGTTTCTTGTCGGGTAAAGACGGAGCTCTCTCTTAGAGCCGAGCGAATTCAAAGTTGTTATCCGTACCCAGAGTGTTAACCCATGATCGAACTTAGAGGGGTTAACGCATGAGTATTAGGCTTTAATCTAATAATCGGGTGTTCCACTGGGAAGCTCCCTAATCTTCTTCTATCAAGGAAAGTCAGCCAGAAGGGACGAAGAAGGAAAGAAAAAGAAATATCACTCTCCCCTTTAAAACAAGTCTTTTGCTGCATCGGCCGTAACAAGGGTAGAACTCAAAAGGAAGGATCCTCTCTTTACGAAGTGAGAGGTGGTACACCCCGGGATTGAGTATATTTAGCCGGCGCGTAGACAGGAAGTTAGATTGGACTGGTCTAGTAGTTTATTTTATGAATAAAGGTAGTTATTAACAGAGTCTTCCATAGATAGGCACAAAGAGGGTATGCATATAACGAAGCAGGCTAGCCAGCCAGAACTAGATCAAGACGAAACTTGCAGCTCGTATAGTGAGCCAATATGGCAACCCCGCTGTGAGCCTCTTACCCTTCCTCGCGACATGTCTTATCAATCGCCCTTCTTAGCCTCACAGGGCCCCATAGTTCTAGAATGCGGATAGGGACTACCTGATACTCGATGGCGGTGTAACACTACGTACGCCGGTTGATTGATTCTTCATCCCATACAAGGAAAGGAGTCTAGCTAGATCCCTATGGGCCTTACCCGTGACGGGCCTTTCACTTCGCGGGTGAAGCTGCTACTGAGCAGGTAGACGATTCTTCGCGGCGGCGGATGCAGTGACTGAGATGTAAGAGAAGGTAGTAAACGAGATCTTTCACTTAAGGGCGAAAAGGAAAGTCGAAAACCTTTCCTTACTTCTATTCTTGTGGGGTTTGCGTTGCGCTCAACGTTGTAAACCTCATAAAGTCGGAAAGAGATAGTGCGCGGGTGTGATGTAAAGAATGGCCCAAGCGCTTTCAGTCTGATACTAGGGCAGGATTCCATGTCGGTATGACCTATTCCTTCTTCTGGCTCTGCAAGACCTTATTCCATCCCCATCATATCCGTATGCATTCATTTTTTGAACTAGGAATTATTCTTCCTACGCTTTATCTGATATCTATTCCGTACCCACTTCCTTTGAAGCCCAATCTCGCAAGCCTCTCGTTGAGTTCTCCCTCTCATGCGCCCCTGAAATTCTTCTCTTTTCATTCTTTCTCTGCCGTCCTTCCTTAACTGGGAGTTTCTTTTTGACTGCTACAGAGATTTTCTCTCTCACAGTGAAGTTGTTAGAAAGAAGTAAATGGTAGCTTTACCTAGTACGATCCAAAGCAAAGGAAGTTTTGATACTTGTGGGGCAACTCAGTGACATTGAGGCTGTCCGACACCGATTGGTCCTCTGGATCCCCGTGAAGGCTCTCCTCTTTCGCGCCAGATGCTTTCTTGCCTCCAGCCTTTGACCCGCTTTCTTACGATCACTCACGGCCTTCCCCTCCCCCCGGACTCCCTTGTTTCTCTGAAAGTTCGGGAGTTCTATCTCGCCAAACCGCTCTTCCTTCTCTTTTCCTACCTTTTGCATGGCACCACTTCTGAATCCCAATCTTCGTCCGATGCTCCTACTCCACGGAACAAGTAAGATATTCAAATCTAGAAGAAGAAGAACTAAGAGTCCATTATCCACGCTATTTTCTTACCACGCTGAAACTGGAACTTCGCGACCTTGAGAACTAAGAAGCTGGTCGGTCTCAGACGGTAGGAAAAGCAGTCTTTGTGGCAATTCGAAATGGGTAGGATCGGCGACCGGCTACCCGTGAGGGCGATTGCGCCATACCTCTATTCATTGGCCGTTCTTCTCATTCTTCTAGCTAGGGCTATTGATCGTGGGTTAAGTTTCTTTAGACTTATATGTAGAGCAGAATTCGTCGTCCTATATTGAGTCTATAGGAGACTAGGGACTTCATGAATCAAATGTGGTAAAAGACGCGATCTCATCTTGGACTTCATATATAGATAGTGATATGAGGACTTCTACCCGTGGGCGTATCTAGAGAGGGCTTGGTTGCTGGAAAGAAAAAGACTTGAAGGCCACTCCTTCCACCGATGTTTCTTCATCCCACGCATATAAGTTCGTCAGCCTACTCTCGCGGAGCCTATGCAAGCGGAACGAAAGCATAAGACCAGTTCATCCATGCTTTCTCCGACTACCCGAAGGAGCACCCTAACTCAGTTAAAGAAGGTCGAAGAGAACTCATTCTCTAAGTTTTGACTTCCATTAATCCATTATTTCCATTTCTAATTCAACTTGACATACTTATAATCACATCACCAGTTTACAATGGATGCCTACGACAGGAAAAAAAGAAAGCTAGAAGTGTCGGCCTAGGACAAGAGGGGTTGAAAAAGAAATAGGAAAGAAAATTCTCTATGTGATAGATGAAATCATGTTCTACCGGTTGTGGAAATGCTGGGAGAAGTCGGCTCACATACAACGTGTGGGGGGAGGTGGCCCGGGTACCGTACCATGTACAAACAAAGGAAGACGCGCCATACGTACGGCAAAGAAAGAATCCTTCAACTTCTTAAGTCCACCAGAGATCCTATTTCGTAAGAAAAGAAATCCCACCGCACGCGCCTTCACTTTCCATTCAGGCAATTCTTCTACTTCTACCCGGTAGCTATTGCCGGGTTCTCGGTAAGGAGACTTGAAGGCCCATGCTGATGTCCTCTTTTCAGCCCTACTCTCCATCATTGCTATAGCAAGGAGACAAGAAAGTTTCCACTTTGGTCCATAGAAGACTCCAACTCTAAGGTCTATCTTCTTATCGTATTCTTCGATCCAGCCTAAGCCCTCCCTTTCAGAGTCTATGAGGGGAGAGCCCCAAACCTACCGCTGCTTTCTACTGGTGACCCATGCCAGCCGTCTCTATCTCCATTTGCTCGTATAGACCTGCCCGAAGTACCGAGAATATTCAACGTAGAGGGGAGGGCAGCATACTCGGCATGCTCGAACTGGCGTAATGAATCTGACTAACTCAACTACCCAACATAATAAAGTCCCCTTGCTCCTCGGTGGGTTCCCGGTGAGTGAAGCTGCCAGTCCGTTCCTAGATTCTCGGTGATTGATTCCCGACTTTCGCTTTCCTTGATGTAAGAAATTGATCAAGTTGAGGCTTTTTCTTTAAAGATAGAACTGGCACGGCTTCATCTAGAAAGAGCATACTCCCTTTGCGGAGTAGGAATAGAGAAGGAAGGGCATTTTTTCATTGTTCTCTTACGAAGATAGTTGGCAGAACCCGAACTCAGTACTGCTTGCTCTCTGAACCTGTCACTCCATGGCTAGCTCCGGGGAATGTTTTCAAAACAGAAGGGTGGGATTGGGCGCGGGCACGAACTGCTCTCTGAAGCAAGGTTCAGTACAACTTCTTGTCAGTGATGAGCTGCTCCCCAGGAACCGGCGGCCAAAGCATAGATTTAGACTCCAGCTACCGGTAGCTAATGTAGCGAAACCTGCCTTTACGAATTTTTGTGTCTGTGTGGAAGATTCATCCTAATCCTATGAAAAAGTCAAGAATCTAGTCTTTCAATAATATCTTAAGAGAAGAAGCGAGCTTTAGAAAAAAAAGTAGTCAACACCCTCTAGTACCCTTTAGACTAGAGAAGGAATGTTCTCCTGTGACCTTATGACCTAGTTGTTTAGTCAAATACAGGAGTTGTGCCCATGGTTGATTCTTTTATGAGTTATATGAAAGGAATCATTATTTATCTATTATAGAGTTGAGCATCCAAAAGATCTCAAATAACTCAGCTATGCCTGGCCCACGCTGAATGCACTCGGCTTAGTTCCTAAGAACATGAGCAGTGAACCAGAATAGTGGTTTATCTTCCTTAGGAGGGGTGCCTCTCATAGCAAGCGATTTCAACCAATACAGGCATATATTAATAGATAGAGGAGATGAGAGAGTCTCTTAAAGAAGCTGCATACGTCCTAAAGGGAAACGTAGCGAATCGAGAAATGTCCACCCGAAAGACCGGGAAGAATCGGACACAAGACACGTGCAAAAGCCCTTGTTTTCCACATCAAGCGTATGAAAGCCTAGCATTGAACCCTTATTAGTAAAGCCATAGACGGTACTATTCCTCCAGTTTAAGAAGAACTGAGCTTAAGCGCCAACTCTCTTCCTCATTAAGGACTAAACTAGACCGCTATGCTCCACTTTCTTTGTCGCACCTTTCCGGCACTTTTCAAGCGTACGAATCTATGCATCGAGCTTGTCCTGCCTCAACAATCGATCGAAGAATTCCGAGGGGGGTGTCGATCAACCCCAACCGGGGATGCAGATGGGGGAAGATGAGCTCTCTCCCGCTGAAAGGCGGGTGAAGCAACGGCTGGACCTTCATAAAAAGGATCCGAACTATATATATCCAATCGAGGATATCCAGGTTAGACTGCAGGTGAAAAGAGAGATTTGTCAAGAGATGTACCAATACGACCGACATGAATTCTGGGTGGATAACAGAGAAGCGATTATTTCTGAATCCATTCTAACAAGAAGTGGTCAGGAATAGTTGCTCGGCACCCTTAATGAAAAATGAAACGAGCTAAGGGTCAATGGTCTTCAATCCAAATTTGTTCGCCAATTGGTCAAAGTTCGGAAAGATTTTTTAAGCTTTGATTCATGGAATTGATTGGACGTACTGGTTATAACATTTGAATTTTTCAACCATTCTACGTTCCCGACACGGATCCTATTAAATATTTAACATTTTCTATGATCATCTCTATTTCAGGTATTCGGGGAATCCTCCTTAATAGACGAAATATTCCTATTATGTCAATGCCAATTGAATCAATGTTATTAGCTGTGAATTCGAACTTATTAGTATTTTCAGTTTCTTCGGATGATATGATGGGTCAATCATTTGCTTCATTGGTTTCAACGGTGGCAGCTGCGGAATCTGCTATTGGGTTAGCCATTTTCGTTATTACTTTCCGAGTCCGAGGGACTATTGCTGTAGAATCTATTAATAGCATTCAAGGTTAAACATGACTCCTAGAGAGTTACCAAAATACGAATTTATCCTTTCGTTTTCTTCTTTCTTTTTCTTGGTTGGCAGGGTCAGGGCCTTTCTCGCTGGGCGAGCACATCCGATTCGAAAGTCCTTTCCTAAACCACTTCCCGTTCAGTTGCTGAAAGATAGAGATAATGTTTTCTAAATGAGATCTTGTTCCACGAATATGCAGGCTAGAAAGATGCTATTTGCTGCTATTCTATCTATTTGTGCATTAAGTTCGAAGAAGATCTCAATCTATAATGAAGAAATGATAGTAGCTCGTTGTTTTATAGGCTTTATCATATTCAGTCGGAAGAGTTTAGGAAAGACTTTCAAAATGACTCTCGACGGGAGAATCCAGGCTATTCAGGAAGAATCGCAGCAATTCCCCAATCCTAACGAAGTAGTTCCTCCGGAATCCAATGAACAACAACGATTACTTAGGATCAGCTTGCGAATTTGTGGCACCGTAGTAGAATCATTACCAATGGCACGCTGTGCGCCTAAGTGCGAAAAGACAGTGCAAGCTTTCTTATGCCGAAACCTAAATGTTAAGTCAGCAACACTTCAAAATGCCACTTCTTCCCGTCGCATCCGTCTTCAGGACGATCTAGTCACAGCTTTTCACTTCTCAGTGAGTGAAATATTTGTCCCCGGGTCTACGTTGAAAGTTTCTATAGTAGAACTCATTCGAGAGGGCTTGGGGGTCTTAAAAATGGTTCGGGTGGGGGGTTCTATTAAGAATAAAGAAAACGAATAGAGAGGACAGATTACGAAAACCACACCCATGATTTGCTCTATATTCGGACTAGTCAAAACTGCATTTCGAAAGTGTTCGAGCTTGTGTTGCGGTTCGTCTAACCCATCATCAGCTGCAGCACAAAGTACCGGTCCGGCGGCGTGGAATTGTAACGTCAACTGTATCTGTTGTGTCCGCGTAGATGGGGATCCAAGCGTAAGGATTCGCCCCAATCCAGAGGAGCCCCCACTACAGCAAAAGATCAGAAGACCTGAAAGGAAATAGAGGGATTGGAGCTTTCGGATTTACAGACGTCTACGGACAACTTTCATACTGCTATTGAGGAATTGAGTCCGCAGCTTTCTCCTGGCAATCCGGCCATACACTCACCTATCTTTGAGTATAATAGCTATGTAGCACCTGAAATAGTAGACTTGTATTTCTCATTCACAAATCCATCTTTGTTTATGCTACTCACTCTCAGTTTTGTCCTACGCCAAAGAAAAAAGAAGAAGATAGGTGAATGATGAATGAAGCGTGAGGAGAAAAGTAAAGAAGAAATATTGGTTGGTGCTTCCTGGGCTTGAATAATGATTTTGTTTTGGATTGAGAGGCCGAAGCAGTGAAAGAGACAGGAAATCTTTCACACCTTTGGCAGGCCCCTTTCATGGTGAGTTCTCATTATTGATTGCTTTCCGTGATAGGGGGAAAGGGAGAGGTGAGGTGGGCCCTTTCACCAGACTACTTTACTAGACTCGCTTTTTTCATTCAAAGTATAGGAACTGGTCAATCAAAAGGGGTTACGAACTACTTTGATCTGAGACCTGGTCTGGAAGATAGTTGTAGGCAAGACCTCTTCAACGGTTGTTCGATCGCTAATGGGCTAATAATAGAACTGAATGCTGAAAGTATGGATAAATATCTCATCCAGGTCCATCACAAGGAAAACCAAGATTTGCTTTATCCGGTATCAAACGGGAGCTGCGAGCAAAGAGAACGCCTTTCAGGAGTATCAATACCGTGACATGAATCGTAAATGCATGGATATGATGTACCAGAAAATCCGCGGTTCCTTTCCGAACTAGAACCTATCCTTCTCGATCTTCTTTTACCCGAAGAAGGGAAGCAAAGGATGTCGATGGGTGGTCTCTTACTTGACTCACGATCCACTAAAGGGAAAGCACATTAAAAGGTTCAAATCCCAGTTCAGGGTGTCGCAAGGAAGGATCACATAGTAGAGAGAGATACCCGAACTTTGCTACTAATATTCATCTTCCTTTATCTATTGTATGATAAAGAGTATGAAGGGCTGGAACTGATGCGATAATCTATAGTTGACGACGGTGGTAGCTGCCCATAATGTTGAATCGGTACGTATACTCAAGCCATTTCATATGGTATACTTAGAAGGTACCGAAAGGAAGCCTACCTCCATTAGCCCGGGCCGGTAAGGATCTTTCACTAACCAGTGCTGATACGTTCTACTAACTTAACTAGTGCTGCCCAAAAGCTTTCTTTCAAACTCTTGCATGTACAGGATTGAGGAAGAGTGGAAGACGATTCATGGAAGAGAAGAGATACGCAGTGGAAGGGCAAAGGTATGGAAGCAATGGAAGGCGGGGGAAAGAGCGTAGTCATGGTCTTGTGTGCGTGGACGTGGATGCGCAGAGCAGTCAAAGTGAAAGGTCCAAGTCCTAACTTTGTGTTTCACGAGATAGTGCTTGGTTTTTTCTTTGAACAGAGAAAAAATATGACTCAGCAATTGCATGAAAAATAAGAAGGGCTCATAGCACTGACTTTAGGAAAACAATCTCACTCTTCCTGCATTTCTATGCACTAAGCTATATCAAACCTTCACCAAAGGAGTTTAAACGAAACCGGACAAAGGCGGTGCCTAGTCTATTTTCGTAAAATCAAAGGAAGCTACTACTACAAAGACGGAAAAGTGGATTCCCTCCCCGGAAGTCGCGGAGATTATCCCCTAGATGCAATATCCGAAGCTAAACTATGAAAAGGAATTACACTGCTTGTCGAGGTTGTCAAAAAAGGTAGAACCTATCCACTTAGCTAGCCTATAGCTTAACTGATCTATAAAAGACCAAGCTTTTTCGAGTCCATAAACTATGGGTAGCCTATCACTTGAGAGCGAGGCATCCTCGAACTAAAGATCTCGCCGGGAGTCGTCGCATCAGCCAAGGGGATCAATCTAGCTAATAAGGGACGGTTGAACCCGATTGAAACGACTTTTACGCCATACGAACGGACAAAGGAATGAATTCAAAATGGAAAATATAGCAATCGCTCTGATTAGACTACTCATATACTTTCACGTCATATGTTTGCTCCTGGCGATTTTGAGTGGCTCAGGAGAAGTCAGAATATCCTGGAGGTCTTTTTATTTCTCGTTTCGACCGAGCGACAAGTTGCAGGACTCATTTTTGAAGCTTCCAGCTCTGATTACATATGTCTTCTGGCTATTCCCAATTATCTATATATTTCTCTTATTATTGCTAATTCTCTTATGCATTTCTTCGCTTTAATGATGGCATTTTTGATCTCATTCGTATTCTGATCGATTTCACTAAGAGGGGGCCAGCCCAGCGTTGATAGATAGTCCAGGCTGATAGATGCTCTACAAATGAACTACGGTGACCTGATTCTCTCATACAAAGCCACTATCTTGTTTTCACTTGAGAGATACGTAGGCAGCCCATGAAAGTCTGTGTGGGTCCGGTCTAAGAATTGGATGACTTCCTTTGGTGGAGTGAAAGGACTCTCTTACGTCTTCTACTGTCTTTCTACTTGGGCATTTCTCAGTGTCCTTGTAAGGCAGCTTCTAACTAATCTTTCTCAACAGGAGGCTAATCTCAGGAAAGAAAATAGAGAATAAAGGAATAAACCAGCTAAAGCGAATTCCCCCCGCATATGATTGCCAATTCCCATTCTATCTTCCATCTTTCCTTGGTGAAGCCAACGTGTTCGCTGAACTGCTAGTTTACCGGCCCATCTTTGAGTTAGAATTCATGTGCCATGAGACCATTTACCGAAAAGTTCTCTGTCGACCCGTCTTCTGATCTAATTTCATGTGTTACGCATCGAGCAAGGTTCACCGGAGAATCGCCCAAATCATGCCAAAAGCCGAGCTATAACCACGAAAAAAGCTCTTTGACAGAAGATGCTTACTTTACGAAAATAGAGGAACGGTGCTTCACCGATTCACTACTTGGAGATCCGCTGAAATAGTAAAGGATTCCTAGTTGAATAGATAGGGAGGGCTCTCTGAGTTGAGTGATTCCATCTTAGTTTTATTTCTGAAAGAGATGTTCTAATGTTTTAAGAAAGCTGTCATAACGACTCGCGTTTTTGGTTGTTCTCCACACCATGGTTATCTACTGCAAATATCGCTTTGTTTGGTTCCGCCCTTCCAGGCGGTGTCGTGGTTCCACTGCATGCACGCTTTCCCATAGCTCCTATTGATTCTCTTCATTCGGAGATGTTCCATCCAAATCTTTCATCTCGGGCTATCACCCTAAAGACTGGGATATCGTTTAATATGTATATATTCAGTTGGTCAATCCTTAGAACTCTGATGTCGACCTAGCCCGTACGTTTTGTGGTCCCTAAAGATCTGAAGACATGGCCTTCTTATTCACATACGACGTAAACAAAGGAATGCCACCTACAACTTTTCAATCAGCCACAGACCCCATCCGAAAGACGAATTCTTATCATTGGCTTCTCTTCTCTTGAATAAACGCAACAATCTGAGGGGACCTTTGATGATAGGGGCAAAAGTGGCATTCTGAACCTCTAAAGGCCTTATTCATCGAATGAGAGGTCCTAACCACCAATCAGACAAGTCAGCCTGGGAAGTCTCCTCATTGCTGCTAACGAATGGGCTAATGTACCCGCGTGGAGAGCCCAAAGGAAGAGTTCGTTCATGTTTGAACACTGGCAAAAAGGTCTTCTTGTGATGGCCTGACCTCATCGATAAGCCTTCTTCTCATTACCATAGAATCTTCATTATGCAGGGAATGCCGAAACGATTGGTTCGATGGAAGGCACTGATTCATCGCTCTAGGGAGGTCTCAAGGCCTAATGTAGCCATACGAACTTGTCTCAGAGACAATAAATCCTGCGTTCTAACGAGACTTTGGGGACCGATACATACTGATCTTACCTCCTTGTGGGTCTGTAAACGTGGCTTTATAGCCTATTTTTTCAGAGTTTAGCTGCCTCGGATCAGTCGGAGAAGTAGTTGATACCAACTATCACGGTTAACGTGGTATACCCAATTGATGAATCACCCAGGAGGCGCGCAATTCGTCGATGGCAACACTTCCGCTAACACTTGGACTCCCAAAAAGGAAGGGGCTGCAAAGTCGCTTTCCGATTAGACTGGTTTACACGCACCGATACTGGTTGTTTTCCCAAGCTTTGTAGCTGTGGAGTGGACTTCATTAGTCTCGTCAGTAGTCTGTTCTATGACTTCTTCCTGCTGAGCCGAAGCTGCGGCCCTAATCGATTCATTTCCCCATTCTTTCGGTCTGAGCGCCCACTCATCTTCTTTCTCTGTCTCATGAGGCCGCTGTGCCGGTTTCCTCCAAGTGGTCCACTTCTCTTCATTCTTTGTGTTCTGTTCCTGCTGGTCTCTTCTTTCCGAAGCTCTCCATTCTTTAGCGCGTGTGATCTCGCTTGTTCTTTTTCTTTCGATGCGAACTGGGATTTTCTCTTCTCTTATGATATTTTGATATTTCGAGAAAGCTCCGAATTCTCAATCCCGTTGAAAATAGGCTATTGTTTAACTAGTCAGGTTGCTCAATCCGGCCTTGTCATCTGTTTTGTTTCATCAATCCATTCTTTCTATCTCATAGAAAGGTATACCCAACTTCCATGACTTCATAAGGAATGGTCACCGCGTAAAAGCAGTTGTCCTCTAAACGCTAACCGGAAAGCTACAAAGCAGCGACTTTGCTGTCTAGCTCGCCTAACTCTGTATCGACTAAACGACCAACCTGGGGACTCTTTGCTCTTTGAAGGAGAAAAGTCTAGCTTCATTTATGAATGAATGATCTTCCATCTTATCTTACGCCATTTCTGGACGGATGGAGGAAGCTCCGGAGCGGCCAAAGACTCTGACTTCTTTAATAAATAGGACTTTAGTTGCTTTCGGAGTGACTGCCTACGACCGGGGAGAGGGCTCCTATCTTTGGAATTAGAAAAGCAAAGCTTGATGTTTTATTTTACAAAGCAAAGGCTCTGTACGGCTTAACGGATTGAGTTCCACGTTGGCCTCCGAAATGCCTTCAAGAAGAAGGTCGGATTCACGTAGTTTGAGCGTACGGCACCATGCTGCTATGTGGCCGAGCCTACTAGCACTCAGTGGCAGATCTATGCAATGTCTCTATATTCTAGCCCGACTATGGGGCACTTTTCAAAATATGTATGGCTCGCATGCTCAAGGACGAGAGCGCTCATCGACGCCATTAAAAGTAATAGCAGCTCAACTTCAAATAGAAAATAGGGAAGGATTTACCATTCTATCTAGGGAATGCAGGTGTAGGAATGCCTGAGACGGCAGGGTTCCGATACTACATAGTCGCTCGGTAGTTCCGCCGGTTCCAGGAAATAAATTGTAACGCCAATACCAGCTCCAAAGCGGATCTATTCTGAAGAAGATAGCCAATTCTGGCGAGACTTCAAAAGAGATGGACTCTTAAATAGCGAATTATCGAGCGGCGCCTCTAAGGCCGGTTGAGATGAGATCAAAAACAAGGCTCAGATTCTTGGCTGGAAGATGAAGTTCAGATGAGCTCCCACCATAGGCAGGGAAAGCAGTGTGTGTAGCTCCTGCTGAGATAGTGGATAGGCGTCCAGGAGCGGACTCTGCGGATAGAGACCAAGGGAAGACGTTAGAGCACACGGGGCACGTCCTCCTTTTTCTGGGACAACAGCTCACGTATATGAGAACGGATCCATTTCAGATCAAGGAGCCGACAACGGATCCTGTCTCCACGGCTGGTTTGATATATCCAAACAGCACGATAACAGATCCACATGTGTGTTACAGGGTCCTCAACTCACGTTTTTGTATACGGACATTGGCCTCCGTCAGTCTCTATATTTGAATTCATTCATGGCCCTTCCCTACTCTCGCTCTCAGCGGATGTACCCGAAATCGCACCCGTGAAAGCCCAGAGACATGCGAAGACCGGACAGGAAAGATGGAAAATCCATAAATATGTAACGAAACGTCTCCTCTCCTTTATCCTTTCATGGAAGAATACCTCTAGTACGCGATCCCGAAAGGGGTGAAAGGTATGGTCCCGATCTTTGTCAGTAGTTCTAATGAGATTTCTCCTATTCATCAACAGAATCAAACTAGGGCGCCGCTTCCTGTGCCTCATCCCTGCACATCACTCCATCTCCTCATCACAATCCAGACCTTTCGTGTGCCTTGCCTCCGCATCGCCTTCCGTGTCGCCTTTCGCTTTTGTAGAAGGAAGGGTCTCCTGCGGCCGATGTCCGAGCTTTATTCATCTACGGCGCCTCCTTCTTTGAGAGGAAGGGGTTAAATCCCATAGGACTGTCTAAAAGCGACAAAAAGGGCAGAAAAGGGATACAAAACGGAATCCACTGAGCTGGTCGGACCATGAGCTTAGAGAGCCTAGAGCCAGCGGTGGAATCACCCAATTCCCTTTCACTTTAAGGGAGGGAATGGCTTCCATTTTGCATATCACTGTATTAAGTGAAGCAAAATAGACAAAACTGAAGGAATCGATGGATGCAGCAGCTGCCGCTGATAAGCCGGAAGTGCTACTCAATAGGCCGGAAATGTTCCTACCCAAAGAGAAAAGGGGGGTACTATTTCCAATAGAAAGGATATCGATCGGGCATCTCACCCGAGATTCCCTCTCTGACTTGTAAGGTAGATCCTTAGACTACCAGTTAAGCAATAAACTAAAGGAGCGATTAGCAACAAATACAGATCTAGCAACAGCACCTTTTTAGGAACTACTAAGCTACCTCCGTTCGGGCTGCCCGACTAGGGCATCCCTCTCTCACTGAGAGTAGAATGCTTACACTCCCAGTGTACTAATAAAGGATAGGGAAGATCCCTTCCTTACTAATAGAACCATTAAAGCTCTAATCGAAAAAGAGCTACTATTAACAGATAGAGTCAAGAATAGAAGCTTCCATTAAAGGAATAGAGGAGATAAAGAGCTACATTAAGCTAAAGGAGACAACTAGACCGGAAACTCCTTAGTGAGTTTCTTATCTCCCATGTTTGAAATAAAACTGTAGCGCAAATGACGTAAGAAGCGAAGGAAGAAAGATTCCCCCGCAGGTGCTTACTCTCAGTCTCAAGGAAAAGCTTTTACGACTGGGCGGACATACCGAATAGGCTGAGAGAAGGAATAGACCTAGGAAGGAAAGCCCCTCGATACAAAGGAATTGACCCCGTAATAGGACAATTTCTCAAAGGCTTCTCCTACAAAGACGATCGGGAATGGGGCTCCCCTGCAACCTGATTCCTTCCTTCTCACCTGAGTCTGAATCTCAAAGAAAGGGAAGTTGGGACGCAAGTCAGGAAAATCCTGATCAAAACTCCAGCCGTTCCCAGTTTCTTATTCTCACACCTCCCTATTACATTGATGACTTGGAAGCGAAATTATGAAGAAGGAAGTGTAGAGATCTAGCTAAGATAATCAAAGCCGGGCCTTCCTCCGGGGCGAATAAAAGAGGAGGATGACGCCCTGGTGTGAATTGGCTACTCACATCATAGCCTGTTTAAGTCAGCTGCTATTTTCACGGATCGTACCGCGAGTCAATCCTAGCAGCCGCACAGCCCTATCACTCACTCAAGCACCCGCTTTCGCTACGTTACGGCTACTAACAGCCTATAGCAACAAACAACACAACAGGTATACATACCAGATGCGTACCCTTTAGAGTAAAGTTATCACTTCTCAACCTCCTTACAAAGATAGCTAGAGTATCTTATACTGGAGTTAATAGTACTATTTTTCATTATGAATTCATCTCTAATATAGGGTATATCAAAATACTCAGTTATCCCTGGCCCTCGCAGTATGCACCCTGTAGTGTTCCTATGAACAGACTGCGGTGAACTCATATATGGTTATATAGTTCAACTTCCCACTGATTTGGAGGGGTGCCTCTCATGGCTTGCGGCTTCCACCAGCGCAGGGATACAGTATTAGAGAGAGTGGGAGAAAGGTACCGTATTATAGATAGAAGATAAGTGGTACCCTCGCCTATGCTCTAAGGGTAGCTACGCAAATTCCTCTTTTAAAGATCAAACGACAAAAGGGGAACGCAAGGTACTAGTGAAGGGATTCTTGGGTAAGAAGCCCGAACGATCTAGCGAAGCAGAAGGTAGCGAACAACAAAGACACGAAAGGATGGTCAAGAAAAACCTATGCTCCTTCTACTCCGAAGCCTATTAAACGAAAGTACATCTTTTCATAGGCCTAGTAGCTACTCATTATTCCACTCTTAATAATGAAAAGATGTACTTATAGGTAATTGAGAAATTCTTCATAAATAGAAAGAAAAAGAATCAAAATCCTGTGATTTTATTATACTCAAACGGATATAAACAATAACTCTACCATGAAACAATCTATCAATTCTATCCTTCGGTCTCGTTCTCTTCCATCGGTGAAACATTTGGATTTGTTTACAATTACTGAGAAGATGTCTCATCTTCAAATATCGTCGAGTACTCCTACTACTCCTAGTAGTATACCTTCTTCTTCTGTTTGTGCATCTTCTTCTTCTTTAGTTTCTTGTTGTGCTTCTGGTTCTTCTGTTTTGATAAATTCCTCTGTGTATTCATATAGTAAAGACATTTTAGTAAAAACAGATCCATCGATCGGAACTGGCAACAGATCTTTCAGCTGATCCAGCGGCGGATGAATATCCGCTGTGTTCAACTCCTGCTACTGGGTCAACTCCAAACCAACACTCGGGAATGGAAGCCAAACGACTTCTTCCTTTTCATTGATTGACTAATGCCTCTCGGTTGAAAGAGAATCTTTTACCACTGGATCAGCTGCAGAAGAATTATTCCTATTATATAGGTAAGTTGACCATCCGTTAATCCCTTCCTATCCCCGACTTCTACCAACCAATCTTTTCCAAAGAATTCGCCACCCTATTGGAAAGGATAAGTTAACCACGCCGCTTCGAAGCGAAAGGGGCGCAACTCCGGGCGATGGGGAGGTAAACCAGATAAATGTTTCAACAAAGGAAAATGATTCGACCGGGTTCTAGGTAGATGTTGAACCCTCGCTTCATGGAATAACAATCTCCATTCCGGGTTCGCAAAGGCTCTGTAAAGACCTCTCCCAACTATTTGCCAGACCATGACGACTATTAGTCAAATTATAGCTGGGCCTTAGAAGGCCAAATAAATCATATTTTAGTGATTAATAACTTCATGAAACTCAGCACATCTCCTCTGTGAAACCAGCAAACCTTATGTTTTTTCCGATGAAGAACCAACCTGGTTGAAGTCGCCAGCAACCAACCAAGGTAGAGTATGTGAGTCAGCGAAGTTCGGCATAGACTCCCAAAGTTGGCGACGAATTTTTGAGTTCGGATTGGCGTATAATGCAGCGAAGAGCAAAAAATTCCATCAAACAAGCAACGGCTTTCGCTAACGCTCAATCCCTTGCTTGTTGGGGACTTATTTTCATACTACATAGAACGATAGGGCAGAATAGACTCGACCTGTCTTCCACTCTTACTGCAATTGATGGATAGAAGGACAAAGCTGCAGGGGAGGTTTAAAATCGTCAACAATCTCCGTTCTCCCTCACTTAGTAAAGTAGTCAATGGCATGAAGGTTTTTTCCTCGCTCCTGTCGATCGGTCAGGGTATCCAGAAATTTTCTTTTCGGGGAAGGGAAGAGAACAGCTACTACAGCTGGTGTCTTCGGAAATGAAATGGCCGGATTAGCAGGATGAAGATTTTTTACCTGACTGAAACAGAAGTTGAAAGTCAAATTGCTATAGATCGCGATTCAAACAAAGAGGTTGGGCTTTCCCCTTAAGTGACAAGGGGGGTGAGCCGCTCCAAGTCGAAAGCGATATTTATAACTAAAGGACGAAGCCAAGAGCAGAAGGAGGTTGGTTTTGAAGACTTTCCTTACGTTTCCCGAATAAGCATGATAGATCTCTTATCTATTGAAGAAGCTAATAAGATCTATGAATTTAATGAAAACCCTGCGCTTCTTAGCAGCATCGGCAGAGACCTGAGGAATTCATTTTCATTCTATTCTCTTCGGCATGGGCCATGAGAACGAAATTTATCCTTATACCCCGCGAAAAGGAGTGGCGTTGACACCGGAAGAGGAGAGATCTTTTATGGGGAAGGCCTAGCCTACCTTACACTTTACTGAAAGCTTAGTAAGGAAGTCTTGACTGATTTACCGTTAAGTCTAATTCTCTAACAAAGGGGCATAGGGGATAAGAGGGATAACTTTCATATCTAACTATGGCAGCTATGGGGCACGAAGGTTAGTTGAAGAAGTGACGGAGAAGTCGTTTACTGATTAGCTGCTTGAACGTGGAAAGATGTCGGCATTTCTGCTCTTAGGTGAGCATCCGCTCTTGCTGGTCTTGTTGGAATAAGCGCAGCTATTGAAGACGGTCTTAGAGAAGGAGCTGCTAAAGCAACTGCCAAATCACTTTCCTGTTGATGCTACATAACCGCTCTTGTCGCGAAAAAAAGCGTCTTAGGTTGCACTTATTCTTTTCTTTCAGAACATTTGTCAGGACAAATGAAAGAAGAGGTTGTAGATAGTCTATTTGTTACTTGGCTTACTTTACTGGGGATTGCATACCTGTCACTCGCTTTGCCTCACTGTGCTTTGAATAGCCCTACTTTCGTACCTCTCCTGGGGGAAATGAGAACCTAAGACCGCTAATGCCCCATCTAATTCAAGAACAAGCCCTTCTAGTCTTCCTCATGGGGATAAAGTTCCCGCGCATTCCATGTCCGATTCTTTACTATGGATTCAATTGGGGCCAATCCTGCTGCTTCCATGTGGTTTTGGAATTGGCATCTATCCCGCCTACTCCTGCCCTGAGACTAGTGCAATCAGGTCTGCTCTTGCGATGCCTATTCTTTTTTGTGCAATTCATCCAACTAACAGGGAATTCGTCACAAGTCGGATGCTTCCTGCTTTCAGGATTTGAGTTTGCCTTATCTAACAGCGTCTCAAACAAAGGCATTCGATGCATCAGTTACCTTTCACAGACTAGCGGAATAAACGCTTAGATGAATAGTTGCAGTGGGACTTCTTACTTTACTTTCAGCGGGTTCGTCAATGGGAGGATTCACTGATTGGTCGTTTAATTCTTTCGAAAGGCGACAAAACCCTGGAAGCTCTCTGATTTGAAAGTTCCGACTCTTTCTTTCTATACCGGGAATCACCTACTTGCCTTCTGGCACAACACACACTCCCACTCACAAGAGCACACCACAAAAATCCCGGCGCTTTCGTGTTATGACCCTATGCTGATGAAGAGGCTATTTGCGGTGCGGGAGTCAAGCAAGAATGAATGCTATAGTTGGTATTCGAAAAAGCCGAAGTCGTAGGGCTGAATTCGTATCTCTCTGTCTCAAGTCCGATCTACGAATTGATTTAGTTTGTTGACAAAACCTCGTTTCGTTGTGATACATTTTTCCCTAATAAATGACATCTTTAAATCGATTGGAATTTAAAAACCCGTCTTTTTGGCTTGTCATTAGATTTGACCTCGTAAGTGTCCATTGAAAATGGATCAATTCACCGGATGAAAAGCAAGATATAGAAAGTGTGCTGGGGGTCAATAGAGAATTAATGCCTCGGTGTCTTCTAAGGCAGCGGATTACTTTATATATATGTATGGCTTAAAACTTGGAAATAAGCGGATCATAGAAAGTACCAGTCCGCTAGCTCGCACCCTTTACCAGGCTAAGAGTTGTGAATCTCCTTGTCTCCCTCCTCCCTTACATCCACTGCCAGTTTTCCATCTACCTCAGATCCGACCTCTGCTTGGCGATAGGTCGAGGACTCATAAAGAACTAGAAATAGGTAGGCGTCGATATGCTAACTTGGAAGTCATTCCGGAGGTCGAAAGCATGTCCTTCACCTTGCTGTTGATGAATCACCCATGAGGTTGGGATATCGTTGGATATGTAACTAGTTGTTTGGCCAATCCTTAGAAATCTTCAGTTGGCCTATCCTTAAGATCGGTATATCCAACTTTAGAAGGTTGATTCAATCCACAACACCCCGATTTGAGAAAGGAAAGAACTCAAACTTGAATTGTTGGAGGAATTCCACTGTACATATGATTCATCATAACCCCTGCAATCCAGACGCTCCGTGGGAAACTCTAGTTGGGAAAAACGGTTGGGCGTGAGCACTTCTATTGTTGATGCGAGCTATCCGTATTCGGTTCCCGTGTAAGAGACCCCGCTAAGGGGGCCTCAGAGGCAATGGCAAGAGAACAGAGTCCGAGAGGTGCTGCAAAAGAGACATAGATTTCTCCCCTTCTTCTTATGGCATTTCTCCTCTGAAAGAGCTGGAGACATTTGTTCGGATAGGCGCTATCAATCATCCATGAGGGAATCCGTAGGAGTCGAATAATTACGATTACGATGTGTTAAGCATATAGTTAGAGTTGATGACGAACCTTCAAGATGAGCTAAAAAGACGGGTTTTTGGCATAGTTTAAAGGTCGATTCTCGAAAATGCTTATTGTACGATAATAGTTGAAAAGCTAACCTCCAAATGAGTGGTCATAGAGTCATTTCATCAAAAAACCCAGGGTTTTCTAACTTGAAAAGTACGTCTAAATCGTGTTTGCACTAGACTAATGGTTGGAGGCGGATTCGGTACACTCTTTCCTCGGATAGAGACAGAGCTAAAGCAGCCTATCTCAGTTCTTCTCCTAAACGTGGGACTAATATTCGTGAGCCGTCAATGGGGGAGGAAGCTCCTCCGTCTCTTCTTCGCCACCTAATTCGTACCTTTACCTTTAGCTGGGTCAAGGCGGGAAGGAAGCTCTTAGTCCTTTGAAAAAGGACTTCGCCCTCGCCACTACCATGCGCAAAGACTCCAACCCTAGCACGAAGAAAAAAAGTGGATCAAGCGAATGCGCTCTAAGAAAGAATGATTCCCCGGAAAAGTCCGATACGGCTAAGAAGACTACGATCCATCTTTCTCGCCCCATTTCCGAGGTGTCAGATAAGTCTCAATTCACGGACAGTTCCCTGGCCTAAGGGGTTGTTTGCAAGAATCGGGTGCAATTTATTTTCTTCAGGAAGAACAAGAGTAGGTTACAACAAGAAGTTGACCCGTTATCAATTTGGATTAAAGTATTCCAGCCTCCTCTGTAAATGTAGGATAGGACAGTCAGAGTAGTAGTCACAGGTCATCCGAAGCTAGCCACTATTTTCGGGGAGAGCTTTTTTTTTATCAATAGTTCTAGAAGAGGGGTTAGAAGTAGGCGCGAAGCCTGCGATCCGGATTTCAAAAATATAAAGAAGATGTCCATTAGAAATTATCAAGTAAATTAGACTGACTATCTATCGTGCCGACAAGATACAAGCTCTTAACGAGGATGCAGTGAGATAGATATAGGCTTTTGACCTTCTTCGACTGCCAGTCTATTGTGGTCGCAAAAGAGGCCCATCCCGAGTGAAACACAGCATCTCAGGAAATGGTTGTAAGAGTTTTTCTAACTCCATTAGCTGTAGAGTAGAATTCAGAACTGACTCGTTCTCCCGTTGGGGATTATAGTCCATACCAATGGATATTCTTCCTGTCGTTTAGGTGAGTCCCCCCTCGTCAACCACCATTGAACCTGTGGTCTACCTAGTAGAATAGAAGGGCGATAGAATGGACGTTGAATGGAAGTCTTCCATACTGAACAACCAAGAAATTGTTGAATAAGACTCATTGATGAATGGTTCTTTTTAGTTCCCTACTCTCGAACCCGTAGCATAGTTAAAAAGGTCAAATTCCTATGCCTACATTTTCAATCCCAATCAAAACAGATAATAGGCTCTCGTCGTCAATTGAATCATGAATTCTCGTTCCAACAAATTGCTTAGAATAAGAAGAAAGAGGGGAGGGACTTTTTCGACATTTTCAAGCCATAAGAGAGGGCTCTCATCCAATCCTACATGCACAACTACCCTTCAAACCTGTATATTGAACCCCTCGGATAGACATACTCTAGGAATGAACTTCCTCCCAATGAAAGAAGTTACTAGGCGGGTAGGAAACATAGTAGAAGAGAAGAGCGTATGAAGAAGAGTACGAGAGATTGGTGCAATAAGAACGATGAATATCCGCTTGGTGCGATCATCGGTTCCTATTGGATCACCTTCTTCGACTGCCAGTCTATTGTGGTCGCAAAAGAGGCCCATCCCGAGTGAAACACAGCATCTCAGGAAATGGTTGTAAGAGTTTTTCTAACTCCATTAGCTGTAGAGTAGAATTCAGAACTGACTCGTTCTCCCGTTGGGGATTATAGTCCATACCAATGGATATTCTTCCTGTCGTTTAGGTGAGTCCCCCCTCGTCAACCACCATTGAACCTGTGGTCTACCTAGTAGAATAGAAGGGCGATAGAATGGACGTTGAATGGAAGTCTTCCATACTGAACAACCAAGAAATTGTTGAATAAGACTCATTGATGAATGGTTCTTTTTAGTTCCCTACTCTCGAACCCGTAGTATAGTTAAAAAGGTCAAATTCCTATGCCTACATTTTCAATCCCAATCAAAACAGATAATAGGCTCTCGTCGTCAATTGAATCATGAATTCTCGTTCCAACAAATTGCTTAGAATAAGAAGAAAGAAGGGAGTGACTTTTTCGACATTTTCAAGCCATAAGAGAGGGCTCTCATCCAATCCTACATGCACAACTACCCTTCAAACCTGTATATTGAACCCCTCGGATAGACATACTCTAGGAATGAACTTCCTCCCAATGAAAGAAGTTACTAGGCGGGTAGGAAACATAGTAGAAGAGAAGAGCGTATGAAGAAGAGTACGAGAGATTGGTGCAATAAGAACGATGAATATCCGCTTGGTGTGATCATCGGTTCCTATTGGATCACCTTCTTTGACTGCCAGTCTATTGTGGTCGCAAAAGAGGCCCATCCCGAGTGAAACACAGCATCTCAGGAAATGGTTGTAAGAGTTTTTCTAACTCCATTAGCTGTAGAGTAGAATTCAGAACTGACTCGTTCTCCCGTTGGGGATTATAGTCCATACCAATGGATATTCTTCCTGTCGTTTAGGTGAGTCCCCCCTCGTCAACCACCATTGAACCTGTGGTCTACCTAGTAGAATAGAAGGGCGATAGAATGGACGTTGAATGGAAGTCTTCCATACTGAACAACCAAGAAATTGTTGAATAAGACTCATTGATGAATGGTTCTTTTTAGTTCCCTACTCTCGAACCCGTAGTATAGTTAAAAAGGTCAAATTCCTATGCCTACATTTTCAATCCCAATCAAAACAGATAATAGGCTCTCGTCGTCAATTGAATCATGAATTCTCGTTCCAACAAATTGCTTAGAATAAGAAGAAAGAGGGGAGTGACTTTTTCGACATTTTCAAGCCATAAGAGAGGGCTCTCATCCAATCCTACATGCACAACTACCCTTCAAACCTGTATATTGAACCCTCGGATAGACATACTCTAGGAATGAACTTCCTCCCAATGAAAGAAGTTACTAGGCGGGTAGGAAACATAGTAGAAGAGAAGAGCGTATGAAGAAGAGTACGAGAGATTGGTGCAATAAGAACGATGAATATCCGCTTGGTGTGATCATCGGTTCCTATTGGATCACCTTCTTTGACTGCCAGTCTATTGTGGTCGCAAAAGAGGCCCATCCCGAGTGAAACACAGCATCTCAGGAAATGGTTGTAAGAGTTTTTCTAACTCCATTAGCTGTAGAGTAGAATTCAGAACTGACTCGTTCTCCCGTTGGGGATTATGGTCCATACCAATGGATATTCTTCCTGTCGTTTAGGTGAGTCCCCCCTCGTCAACCACCATTGAACCTGTGGTCTACCTAGTAGAATAGAAGGGCGATAGAATGGACGTTGAATGGAAGTCTTCCATACTGAACAACCAAGAAATTGTTGAATAAGACTCATTGATGAATGGTTCTTTTTAGTTCCCTACTCTCGAACCCGTAGCATAGTTAAAAAGGTCAAATTCCTATGCCTACATTTTCAATCCCAATCAAAACAGATAATAGGCTCTCGTCGTCAATTGAATCATGAATTCTCGTTCCAACAAATTGCTTAGAATAAGAAGAAAGAAGGGAGTGACTTTTTCGACATTTTCAAGCCATAAGAGAGGGCTCTCATCCAATCCTACATGCACAACTACCCTTCAAACCTGTATATTGAACCCCTCGGATAGACATACTCTAGGAATGAACTTCCTCCCAATGAAAGAAGTTACTAGGCGGGTAGGAAACATAGTAGAAGAGAAGAGCGTATGAAGAAGAGTACGAGAGATTGGTGCAATAAGAACGATGAATATCCGCTTGGTGTGATCATCGGTTCCTATTGGATCACCTTCTTTGACTGCCAGTCTATTGTGGTCGCAAAAGAGGCCCATCCCGAGTGAAACACAGCATCTCAGGAAATGGTTGTAAGAGTTTTTCTAACTCCATTAGCTGTAGAGTAGAATTCAGAACTGACTCGTTCTCCCGTTGGGGATTATAGTCCATACCAATGGATATTCTTCCTGTCGTTTAGGTGAGTCCCCCCTCGTCAACCACCATTGAACCTGTGGTCTACCTAGTAGAATAGAAGGGCGATAGAATGGACGTTGAATGGAAGTCTTCCATACTGAACAACCAAGAAATTGTTGAATAAGACTCATTGATGAATGGTTCTTTTTAGTTCCCTACTCTCGAACCCGTAGTATAGTTAAAAAGGTCAAATTCCTATGCCTACATTTTCAATCCCAATCAAAACAGATAATAGGCTCTCGTCGTCAATTGAATCATGAATTCTCGTTCCAACAAATTGCTTAGAATAAGAAGAAAGAAGGGAGTGACTTTTTCGACATTTTCAAGCCATAAGAGAGGGCTCTCATCCAATCCTACATGCACAACTACCCTTCAAACCTGTATATTGAACCCCTCGGATAGACATACTCTAGGAATGAACTTCCTCCCAATGAAAGAAGTTACTAGGCGGGTAGGAAACATAGTAGAAGAGAAGAGCGTATGAAGAAGAGTACGAGAGATTGGTGCAATAAGAACGATGAATATCCGCTTGGTGCGATCATCGGTTCCTATTGGATCATAGCCATTGGCTTTGTCTTCCTTGATGCGATCAAACAATGTCATCAGTCACAAACAAGATAGGTTTTAAAGCATAGATTTTGGGCTATCTATCTCTTTCATATGTAGTAGGAAACACCATACAAAGGTCAAAGAATGGTGGTTTCTTATGTTTACTCCTAACATTGAGAGTTCTATGCTTCTCCTTACAGGCCAAACTCTTTTCTAGTTGCGCTCTGCGGTCAATCACTCCTTGAAGTGCTATCTACGAAGACCAAAAGCTTAGATATCTATCTATGAAAGAAAGGAAGAAAACTTATTCAAAACATCTTGCCACATCATCCTCTGACTCAGTGACGGAAATGGTCTCAGATACTGCAGGTGGTTGAGCAACAGCACCTGATTAAGCTACATCAGTTTGATCCCATACCGAAGTCTATTTCCTGGAACGGGTGGTAATAATCTATGATCTTGATTAGCCTGCCTTAGTTCTATTCATTTTGTTGTGTAAGGAAAAGCCTACTGTAATTTCATCTAAGAAGGAAAGAAAAGGGTGAGGATATCGAGGGACGAAGTGACTCGACCAGAGGGAGAGGGGGAAAAGAGCAGTCAGAGAGTCCAATCTCTGAAATAGAGCTTAGTCTCTCCATAGTAGTATACTAGTAGAAGGCATAGGTTATGACTTAATCCAATAGAGTCAGAACACCTTTCTATCTAAAAGAAATGGTGCTCGATGAAACGATCCAGATTCCACACTATGCTGTGGGCTGGGGTCAAACTGTTTGACTTACCTACATATCCGATTCAACCTCGGAATCAAGACTCATGTAGTTCGATTTGACTCACATCAATCACGAACGAAGCACAAAAAAATGATTTGATCATAACGATATCGTGGAAATGCTGCACGGACCCATATATATAGGAACAGAAAGAGAATTCTTTTTTCAAATCTTTGAGTTTCCCCCGGATCAAGGATTTTCTATTTTTCCTTTCCTCTTGACCCGGTTGCCATTCCTGCATATCCCTCTGACCCAGTTCAAGATCCTCCATTACGAGGTTAGCGATACTACTGTGTACCTCCCGTGCCCCGGGGATAAAAATAGAAAGATTCCGTGCTCCCCCCTTCCCCTCCAACCCATACTCTGATCAAGCGCCATTTCCAAGTAAGAGAGTCCCACATACGAGAAAAGGTCACAAATAGAGTTGAACCAAGTAACATGTCAATAGGGCAGTATCCGAATCATTCCCCCCTGACTATATAAAATCAAAACCTACACTAGCCTAGAACTCCAAATAAAAAGTCACCGAAAACCCAAATTACTGCGCTAAATACAGAAGAATTTGGATAAAC
>CM042957.1:34916433-34978933 GCA_023678885.1 Pogostemon cablin
TATACACTTTCGAAATCGAAAATTTCATTTATGAAATGCTCATTCTACCTTCCTCTTCTTTCTCAATCAGTCAGAAGTTGGCTTCACCCCCGGTGACCGGCTGTCGCGAGCCGATTTCGGGCTACACTGGAGTGTCTATACCTTTTATCACGGGCTAAAGCTCTTTGGGCGGAGGCTAATATGTTATCTTCAAATCCAATTGAGAGATTGAAGGATCTATTTCCAATTTCTCGTTATATAAGCTATTTCGAGATGATGAAAATCTCGTAAAAGAGATCGAAGGCAGAACAAGGCGGAAGAGAAGTTCCGTCTTTCTTATTCATAGAGCAAAGGCAGATTTCATGATCGAATACGGAATCAAAGTATGAGTTCTTTTGTTACCGATGTTGGTAATGCATTTGATCAAAGCATTGGAATTTGGATTCTTTTTCTTATATTAATATAGTTGGGTAGGTAAGTAAGGATATCCGAAGGATAGTCCTTCGGAGGGCCCCTCATTCTCAATGCAAGCTAGCTCTTACTTGTGTTTAGTGAGGAGGCTACCTAACATAGAGGTGAATATAGCCCTGGTTGTTCTTTCTTCCTATTCCTTTAGCTAAGGCTTGGAAGACTATCATGTGTTAAGCATAAGACAAGGTTCGATGACTAATCGTCTAGATCATTGAAAAAGACGGGATTTTGACATAGTTTAAATACCTTTTCGCGAAAAAACTTTACTATACGAAATTACTGAAAAAGCTGGTCTTCCAACCTCACTCTTATCAGTGATTGATCAAAAAATTCCCGGGTTTCATGATTCGAAAATGCGTAAAAATCTTGTTTGCAATGGAAGCCAAATAAAATAAGTTATCCCACGGTGTTTACCACTAATCATCCCCGGATCCTTCCCCGGGGCGCAATAGCTCAACTCAAGCATCTCTACGTTTTCTTGGGACCCTTACTCTTTTCACTCTGTTTCCGAACAAAGAGCGTAAAACCCCCAGAATGCTTTTGTACACCTCTCTGTTGAAGAAGAAGGATAAGGGCTGGAGTCTTAGGCTCAGGGGTATGGGAACTACAAGGCCAGGGGGTTTAAAAGCCACCTAAGCCTGACTGAAGAATAATTGCCTCATGACCAATAGCTAGGGAACCGCATCCTACCTTGCGGAGGTGTGCTAGGCTTGCTCCTGGGTCTTTTTACCCCGTGCAATCAACCAAAAAAGCTCTGTCTCGGTACAGTAAGGGGGCACCCTATAGTTTAGAGATGCCCTATTAATGGGGGAAATTTCTTAATAATAAGAGTTGGTGGATATCCATCCATAGCCTATATCTGCCTTCAACCTTGGGATAGATTTTGCAGAGAAAGGGCTATAGAGAGCGATCATAGGGGCTCGGATACGTCCGCCGCATCCAGTCGCAAAACCCCCGTAAATTTGGCAGCACGTCGAGTTCCATTCATAGAAGGAACTTCAGATCTGACTTTGCGCATCTCTACTGTCGACGAAACTTAGCAAGCCAAATTCCCTTCTGAGAAGCCGACTTCAACGGAAGTTTTTTCATCTTCCTAGTGGAGAAAGTTAGCTCATTGAAGGATCTCCTCTGTAGCCGGGCGACAGATAACTTGGCACTATGAAAGAGTGAATTATCGCACGATCTCTCTTCATGAGGATGGGTTTATAGACACTATCTCAACGCGGCGAACAGGCCCTATGGGGATCGAAAAAGAATAGACGAAGCCAAATCACAAAGAAGATCATTCAGGTCATCGGACGAAGAAAATGGAACTCCGCAACAAAAGAGAGCTAGACGGCGAAGATGCGAACGAAGCGAAGTGAAGGAGATGAACCGATAGGCAAACGATATTAGGTGGGAGACGAGTCCTCAACCTTCTTTTTTCTTTGTCCATATCTTGGTACTGGGGCGATCTCTTCCTTTCATCCAACAAGAAATGTCGTAAGAGAAGAAACCTTCAATTCATTCTTATTCTTGGAAAAACCAAGAGAATTGAGTTTATGAGTTTAGTAGAATACACAAGTCTCTCTTCATTTTTAGAGGAAGAGCGGAACCTTTTTACTCAAAAGTCAATCAAGTATGACAAATCTAGTTCGATGGCTGTTCTCCACTAACCACAAGGATATAGGGACTCTCTATTTCATCTTCGGTGCGATTGCTGGAGTGATGGGCACATGCTTTTCAGTACTAATTCGTATGGAATTAGCACGACCCGGCGATCAAATTCTTGGTGGGAATCATCAACTTTATAATGTTTTAATAACGGCTCACGCCTTTTTAATGATCTTTTTTATGGTTATGCCGGCGATGATAGGTGGATCTGGTAATTGGTCTGTTCCGATTCTGATAGGTACGCCTGACATGGCATTTCCACGATTAAATAATATTTCATTCTGGTTGTTGCCACCAAGTCTCTTGCTCCTATTAAGCTCAGCCTTAGTAGAAGTGGGTAGCGGAACTGGGTGGACGATCTATCCGCCCTTAAGTGGTATTACCAGCCATTCTGGAGGAGCAGTTGATTTAGCAATTTCTAGTCTTCATCTATCTGGTGTTTCATCCATTTTAGGTTCTATCAATTTTATAACAACTATCTCCAACATGCGTGGACCTGGAATGACTATGCATAGATCACCCCTATTTGTTTGGTCCGTTCTAGTGACAGCATTCCCACTTTTATTATCACTTCCGGTACTGGCAGGGGCTATTACAATGTTATTAACGGATCGAAACTTTAATACAACCTTTTTTGATCCTGCTGGAGGGGGAGACCCAATATTATATCAGCATCTCTTTCGGTTCTTCGGTTTTAAATGGCCCTTTTCAGATTCAAATCTGAATACGCATTGCGCTATATGCTGGGACTGTCTGCTTAATGGTACTCCTACTATGTTCATAAGTGGTTTTCTACCCCGATCTAGTAAAAATGGGGTATCTAAGACACAATCAGCAGGTAACCAACGACATAAAAGAAGTCTAGTAGGAACCTCAGAGACTACACGCGCAACAACTTATCCTAAATCCTTCTGTGAGTGGCTAGCTGGAATTATCGATGGTGATGGAAGTATTCAAGTTAGTAAAAAAGGATATACTTCTCTTGAAATTACTATGGGACTAGAAGATCTACCACTACTACGATATATCCAACATATGCTTGGTGGAAGTATTAAAATGCGAGCAGGTGCTAAAGCAACTCGTTATCGACTACATAATAACCTTGGTATGATTAAACTCATGAATTGTATAAATGGTCATATTCGACATTCAGCACGACTACTTCAACTACATCGTGTCTGTCAAGTACTGGAAATCCCCGTAATTCTACCTATTCCACTAGATGCTCAATCAAATTGGTTTGCAGGATTCTTTGATGCTGATGGTACTATTACTATAGCTATGAAGCATGGACTACCTCAACTAAGTATTCGAGTAACTAATAAACTTCTACAAGATGTAGAGTCTTATAAGGTAGTATTTGGAGGAAGTCTCTACTTTGATAGTAGTCAAAATGGTTACTATCAATGGTCTATACAAAGTCGAAAAGATGTTATCATGATGCTAGATTACTTTAAATCAAATACTTTACGAAGTCATAAATCACGACGATTCTTCCTTATTGAGGAATATTACAGTCTTTACGATCTCAAAGCATTTAAACCTGACAGTATTCACCATAAAGCATGGCTAGCTTTCCTAGACAAATGGAATAAGTTGATGATATAGTCCACCTTTCTTCTATTCATCCGCAACTATTAGTAGAAGAGAGAAGCACCCTGAAGTTTACATCCTCATTCTGCCTGGATCCGGTATCATAAGTCATATCGTTTCCACTTTTTCGGGAAAACCGGTTTTCGGGTATCTAGGCATGGTTTATGCCATGATCAGTATAGGCGTCCTTGGATTTCTTGTTTGGGCTCATCATATGTTTACTGTGGGCTTAGACGTTGATACCCGTGCCTACTTCACCGCAGCTACCATGATTATAGCTGTCCCCACTGGAATCAAAATCTTTAGTTGGATCGCTACCATGTGGGGGGGTTCGATACAATACAAAACACCCATGTTATTTGCTGTAGGGTTCATCTTTTTGTTCACCATAGGAGGACTCACGGGAATAGTTCTGGCAAATTCTGGGCTAGACATTGCTCTACATGATACTTATTATGTGGTTGCACATTTCCATTATGTATTTTCTATGGGAGCCGTTTTTGCTTTATTTGCAGGATTTCACTATTGGGTAGGTAAAATCTTTGGTCGGACATACCCTGAAACTTTAGGTCAAATCCATTTTTGGATCACTTTTCTCAATCTCAGTCCCAGATCCACTTTCGGCTGCCTCTCTGTAGGCATTCAAATACTAGTTTCAGCGGTCTCTGCTATAACCCTATTTGAATGAGTTGAAAGGGCGGGTAAGAATAATAGAAAAAAGATATTGCCTCAAAAAAAAGGCATATAGCTCTTATGAAAGATTCGTTGGTATACTCTACTAGAACTTGTTTACCTGTGTCGTGGGGTACGGTCAGTTCACCAGCCAAGGAAAAAGAGAGGATACCTACACATCGCCATCCGATCTCAATCTTTCTGTATGCTTAAAGCCCGAAGTTACGTATGAATAGTCAAAGGAAACAACTCTATCTATCTTGGGGATGCTCAATCAATGAGACCGACTCTTTCGAATTCCTTCTTTCATAGAGGGCAGAAGGAGCAGCTTAACTAATCCCCGAAAATGCCCGTTCCTTAAGGCGTAAGCGTTGGGGTTAAAACCTTACAAGAAACTAGGCTGTTCAAAGCATCTACAAAATTCCATACATAAGGTTCGACCGGAAGTCCCCCGATTTCCCCAAACCAGCAATTCCTCGAACGAGGGTTCGCTCTTCATCAGCTCTATGGCTAGACTGAACAATCAATAATAGCCTATATAACACACAGACTTGAACTTGAGATATTCTCATATTAGGGGAGCGCTCTTATTCATCGCGGAGTCGCGTTCTACCATCTCATCTCGTCTACCCGCTTCTGGCCGACCAGATTTCACAATCCAATCAGGTTCTTCGAGTGATGCTCCGTCAGATCAATACCAGTCGATGGAGTTTCCTCCGCTTCATCGAGATTCGGCAAACCCAGACCTGGTTGTTCTGTTTGCTACGATTTTACAGGCGCCGCTTAGGGTTTCCTCACAAATCCTAGATTCCACGAAATCTGCTTCCTTGCACTTGGACTCCGATCGTCCTGATTGTCTGGACTCCTCGGACTACCCCAGGTTTCCACCAACACCTCCGGAAAAGGCTTTCTCATTCGCCAAGGTTATTGCTGGAAATTAGGTAGGACACCGTGCATAAGCCGGTGGCCGATTTAAATGCTATTACCCCGGTCCGTAAAGGAGAATATTATTCAGTTTTGATTGAAGATTCGCTGTATCAAGCGCAAGTCAAAACTTGTGAGAGTTCATTGATTGCACGCTTGATTTGTCCAAGGGGATAAGCCATGGCGCCTGCAAGACCTTACTAGCCGTCTCCAAACCCTTTGGAAGACTTCGCACCCATGGAACATTGTTGCATTGGGGAGAGGTTCAACCAATATTCCATTTTCATCCTTGGAGGAACGGGATCGAATTTGGGACCGAGGTTCTTGGTTTCTGAAACCAGGAGTACTTCGTTTGCAAGTACTTATCCCGAATCAGCTTCTTCTATGCGTGCCCCAAATCACCGTAAGCGCCTTTCTGCGATCATGTGGCTCCATGAAGAAAAGAAATCCAATAAACAATAAATAAGGGTAGGAATACACTTTTTTAGGTCTATCTCTACTAAAGTAGTCGGCCTAACCTTCGGTTCCCGTAACCAAGTTTTTCTTTCTCACTCCTTATGTACTTTTGATGACTTCATCCATAATGACTTTAATTGTGTTCAAAAAACCCTCTACTTCTAACTAAAGGCGAACAGCCGGCATTGCAAGCAAATAGAGAGCCCCCGCCCGTTTGAGCCGTTGCGAGCCAGAAAGCGGTGAGTCGCGAAAGGGCCGCTTGCTTAAATTATTATATTCTAATAATAATAGACATATAATATTCTATATCTATCTATAAACAATAATCAAAAAAATGAAATAGAGAAATCCTTTTTTTATCCAATTGTTCATTCCTGGGAAGAGGAAGAAGCAGATAGAGCAAAGGCCTCTCTTTCCATCCGCTCTTCCCTAAGTGAGCGAATTGCATGTAGAGATCCGTAAGGGCTTATAGTTTAATTGGTTGAAACGTACCGCTCATAACGGTGATATTGTAGGTTCGAGCCCTACTAAGCCTACCACTCACCTGATACAAGGCAGTCGAAGTACCCGCCGCCCTTTCGATCTAGTCCCACCAAGGAGAAGTTGAGCTGAATTGGCATCCGCCGGAGATGGGTTCTTTTAAGATTCATGTTGATGCGGTTCTCTAACCAGGTTATCACAAAGAAAACATTGGAGTGGTGGGTATAGATTGGGCTACTCATAACTGGAATAGGATCTATTTACGCCCTTTTTTCGGTGGACATGGTGGAGGCTCATGCACAACCACTTAGGAAAGGTTCTGACCTGGCTTTTTCTCTACAGCTATCTTCTCTTTGTATGTATGAAAACAGATTCATCTCAGGTCTTGAAATTTCATAGTCAAAAGTCGTCTACAGATCGCAGTCTGAGGCATATTGTTAGCGATGTGCAGCAACTCCTGATGTCCTACCACAGCTGGTCGGTATGGTATAAAGGGTGAACAGATTAGCCAATGCTTCGGCCGATTGGGTGTTCATAATCTGGAGTAAAAGGATTCGAACCTTTGCATGCCGGTACCAAAAAACGATGCCTTACCACTTGGCTATACTCCAACATTTTTGGACGGTAGGAACGGGGATAGGGGGAAGGGAGAAGCTGGGCTCGAAGAACGAGCCGTGCAAGGACGCGGGGATATAGCAAGTAAGCAGCAAGGTTATCCCTTTATTAGGACCGACTACAACAAGCTCTATACTCTAATAGAAAGAAAGGGTAAGCTCTCTGCTCTATTTGCTTGCAATGCTATGCCTATCAAACAAAGTTGGCGAGGGCTTCTGTAACCTTAGACTCGTTATGCTGTTCGACTGAACTCGCTGGCTCTGCGTCCACCGAAAGTCGCTTCGTCGCCGTCAGCATTTGGTACTCTCTCGATAGCTTCAATAGTTCACTTCAAGCCTTTGGTGTAATGAACCGCAAGCCCTTCAGAACAGAAAGAAAGACATAATATAGAATAGTTTAATGTTGATTCAAGTACCCTTGAAAAGTCTTTCTCACTATTCAGAACAGTGGAGCTTTCGATCAAGACCTTCTCGCCTCCCCAATCAGATCGAACTGGCTGGCACTCCCGGATTGGCTGCTTTATTACTGATCAAAGAAACCTATCTTACTTTCCTTTCATCCAACTCGAAATCTCATAAGAGAAGAACTGTTCGTACTACGTTGCTTTCAAGGAGCTTGCTTCCTAAAAAGACTAGTTGTAAGCCACCTATTACTAGTTGACCACCAAAGGACGAATCTGAGGTCAAATGGAGACATACATATACAGCGTGGTTGGATAAAGCTTAGAGCACCTATTCCGACAACGCGCCGAGCTCTAAAGGAATCGCCTTTCTTTTCTCTAGCCTTTCGGCAGTCAACCTAGGGTTTCCTTACGATAGCTCAGGTTGGTTAGTCAAGCCAATGGCGGTTATAGGAAGACATAAAAGATGAAGCGGGGAAGTGGTTCAGCACTAAATAAAGCATAGCCATGGCCGTTCATCCTTCACCGCCGATGACTTCTGACGATTTATTCCCGCGTCATAGTTTCCCTTCATCGTCTTTTCTTCACGATGATGCCATCTTATTTCCCGAAACTTGCATGGCGAGTATGCTTGGTCCTCCACCGACAGCTTTTGACTCTTCCTCCCACTTGCGAAGCCTGCTCAATATCCCGACGAAGGCAGAGCCCATGACACCAGGTCTTGAAGAGCCTTCCCGATCCTTTGTTTGATAGGCGATGCCCAAAACCCGCGGATCTTCGCAGCGTCTGCTCCACCGCCCACGATGCATCCGAGTGCAGCTTTTCCGATGAATGGACATTTCGTCATTCGCCCATCCGTATAAACCAACTGGTCCTCCTACTTCCCTATGTAGATCGCTAGTGCCTGTACAATGACTTTTTTAAAGGATAGGCAGGTCGATAACTATTCTCTTTTTTGGTCTCCCAGGGTATGGGATGATTTTATATTATAAAGAAGAGATCTAAAGTCCATTGATTCTTTCTTTTCCCTATCTGCTTTGAAGAACCATCCTGCCCTCTTTCTCAACTGAAGAGTAGACAGCCCAAGACACCTATACATACAAAGGGGAAGGAGCGAATGACTTGCTTGACTATCGATCCTGGGCTACTGGCACTGAAAGTGAACAAAAGTAATTGAATGAATTATAGATTATCTAATCTATAATAAAGGAGTCAACCCTGCCACACCTAGACCAGATGCGTCTATCAGTAGTAGAATAGGAAGGCTAGAAGGAAAGCACTACTTTGAATACGATAATAATTCCAATCTATCTTATCGGAAGAAGACAAGAAGATAGGAGACTCTAAGACTAGCTGCCGCTTCGGACTTAGACAATGGGCTGATTCAATCCAAGGTTTAGGCTTGCCCGTGGTCGGTCCGTATCCTTCTTGACCTATGTGAACAAGCGCTTTAAAAAGCCCAGCGCTTTCATTTAGGGTCTAAGTAGACGAAACAGCTTACCATTTCTAATCTTCTTTACTGCCTCAGCTTTGGTCTTACTAGAAGGTGAGGAGGGACTTGGTAGGAAAGTGGAAGAGACTTTTTTGTTTTGTTTTGGAACCCCTTCCTTCTACAAAAGCTGAGGGGAATGCGGAGGTCAAACTGCTTACACGAGACTGGCGGTGTCCTTTGCTTCCGAACCCCCCGCCACTGCTACGAGGCCTTACCAGTTGCATGCAGCTTCCCCCGGCTCCCCCTGTCCCACGCTTCCCGGCAGTTTTCTGGTTCCCCGTTTCTGCTAAATAATGGTAGAAAGTCTTTCTCCGAAAGAAGTACTGCTTTGCTAAAGAGATTCTTTTTCAGGACGAGGTCTTGAATTGAACCTCAAAACTCACTTTCGAGTTGTAACCGAAGTAGAGCAAGATAAGGGACGAGTGGCTCTGATAGCACATAGAAGGCTGTTTTTGATAGCACCGCTGAACCAGTTGCCACTCACTGGCTCCATATCTCCTTCCCTTTTTATCGGTCCCCCTGGAATGGAAAGCGATATATATTCCCCCCTAAAACTCTGTACTATAGCTATCCAGCTGACGAGTTTACCCGAGCTCTTGTGCTCCGGGGAATAAAATAAGAAGAGAAGGTGTCTAAAAAAGGAAGCAGAGGTTCTTCACTTCACGTGACATAGCTACGCTCAGGTTTCACCAACTTCGCGTCGGGTTCACTGAAGTGAAATCTTCAAGCAAGCAAAGGTACCTCCTTCGTCCCCTGTCCTTGCTGGTATATAGATGCGCTTAATTACTTACCTGAATTCACTCCTCCCCGGAGAGAGGACTCTTGAATAAGTGGACTTCGACTGCGCTTAGGACAGCTTTGATAAAGGGCTATCAACGGCTTAAGGATTGAAGAGTCAACGGCGTGAACCCGCATACTAGTTCTGTTCTAAGCCCGCTCCTGACGTGAGCGACTTAGACTGATTAGCTCCTATCGTATTCTATCTATTGGATTTGAACTGAGACCGAGCAGATACTTTCTTGGCTTGACCTGCCCGCCCGGCCTTTCCTTATTTGTTGAACTGAGACGGAGCTGAATCTGTCCTTTGAACATGGATGTGACCTCGAGACAATGCCCTAAAACAAGAAAGAGTCATTACTAGATCCCACAGACGCTCTCCGAGGCATTTCCTTAGTGCTTCAGTTGGTCTTGCACTAACTCACTTCTGTAAACGAGTGTTTCAACTATCGAGAAAGTCTGACTTGCTGTTCACTGCGCTTTATTTAAAGTAGTGTTAAGTTTCGCTTCAGCGGTATTATGCCGCTAATCCGATCAAGCATGAACAGACTCGTTGACCCGATCCCTCGACGTCACCGGCACTGTATTAGTGTACGGGATGATCGAGCTGACTATCTTGTCAGATTGTATCTATCTTGGTTTGGGGTGGCCCGTATTATAGAACTCGCAAAACCAGTGTCTAGCGAGACTTTTCCGTCCATTACCCATCCCGTGGATGACATTGGATCAGTCCAGGAGGTGATGGCTTCGATGAAAGTGAACTTCAAGGCCATCTGCCGGAAATATTTCCCTTGGATCACCACCATTCCCCTTAAGAAAGGGAACCTACATGGAAATCTACACCTAATGACGACCGTGTATATGTGGGTAGGGGTCTTAAACTACCCACCGGTTGGACAAAGGCCGCACTTAATGTATTTACATCGTTAAGATTCGGGTTGTTTAACCCTGCTTCCCAAGAGGTATTGTTCAAACTTCTGGGAAGCCAAAATTAACAAAACAAATGGAGTTTCCACTTTTTCATGTTTCTACTATTTTTCCAACTCTCAATGATGAGAGAGCTGACTGGAAGAACCTTCCTTTCTTAGACTGTCACCTATTCGCATAAGGTTTGAGGTTCAATTCAAGATGGGGTTGAAAGGATGAGCTGCTATAAAGACTGACTAGCTAGGGGCCTTATGGCATCTTGAGACTGAGGTCTTTTCAGAAGGTAACCCGGTTAACGAGTGTTCTAACGGCGAAAGAGTTAAGGAATAAGAAGAGGAATTGGAAAGAACTTACTTTCACCCTGAAATTAGAGCTTCTATAGTCCCTGTTGAGGGTGTAGCGGTATCGGATGAAAGCCTTTAGGCTGAGAGTCTTTAGTAGCAGATAGTCAATTACACTCCTGGTTATAGAGTAGAGGCAAGCAATTCAATAGTAGCAAACTGTCATAGTAGTGAACTTTATCTGAAAGTAAAGGCTTCGAAAGCAGGAGTTCCATCTTCAGACTTTAATACTAGCAATAAAACAGCAGTTTATTCTGTCTTTCTAGTAGCCGAAACCTTAGCATCTTCTTACAATGAAACTCACTAAGCTGTATTTGTTGAAAGAAGTGGAATTTGCTGTGAATTCACTCTTGTTAGTTCGGATCTGAAACCGGCAATTAAGCCGAAGAAGTCTCATGTAATTGCTCTTGTTCCAGGCTTCGAAGCAGAAAGGAAAAGATTGCCTTCCTCAGTAGGAGAGCAGTTGCTGTATTAGAAGTGTAACAAGTCTATCTTCTGTTAATGAAATCGTTGATGAATACGATTTCGAGACTCTTGAACCTATTTGCTACTGGTAACCCTACACCTTCAGTAGGTTTAGAAGCTCTTCCTTCAGATGGAATCCTTGAAGCAGGAGAGGTCTCTTTACATTGGTCTGGGGTAAAGGCTTCCTTTCCAGGAGTTTCATTTCCACTACTTTATGCTACAGCTAGTATTGAAGTTGGTCCCCTTCCTTTCCCAGCAGGGGAGGAATAAATACTTTTCTATTGCCTGAAAGCATGCAATCAGAGGAGAGGGCTGGGAATTCATTCTAGTAGTGTTAACAATAAATATCCATTGCGTTCTTTTCTATTACTATTTTTGCTTGGTCACCAGAAGTCATGTTAATTGAAGAAATGTCTTTCCCGTGGCTCAATTGACTATTGTTCTTAAAAGAAATCGGAAGATTTGATGCTTCTAGGAAGAAGGAGATCAGTCCTCCATCGCGGGGGCTGGCTTCACCCTTTTATTCTTCTACACGCGTACTGTTCGTGTTGCGCCTCTATCGGGAAGAGTCGAGACTGGTGCCGAGGTCAAGATAGATGGTGTAAGCTGTGGGTCTAGCTTCTGGGGACTAGGCTAGGTCTTTTCCAACTTTCTGTTGACTAGAGGAAGCTCAGGACTGACGAGTTCAGATCAAAGGAAAAGCGCCTATTAAAGATCCAGTCAAGATCATGTCCAAGGCCCGAATAGGTAGTAGTTAAAGGTAGTCCCATAGCACACCAACGCAAAGAAGCAATAGGGCGTAGGCTGATGTATGCTGTTGATCTCCGGTCCTCCTACTTCAGCTCATTTTCCACTCGGTTAGGCTTTTAGGTAAGGAATTCTATGGTGGTTGATATAAACAAGAGAGATGGAAGGAGAAGAAAGAAGTCAGGTTGCTCACTCAGGAAAAGATGGAGTTTGCCTTTCTTACTTGTTATGCGCTTATGTGATAGATAATTGTCTACGACTGGACTTTATTCCTATCCCATGTTGATAGGATCAAAGAGAAGACTTCCAAGAAGCAAATATGAAATAAGGAATTAGCAACCACTGTGTGATAGCCTCGTAACGGAGTTAGTTTAGGGGTTTGATCGTAACTAAGACTCGTGTTCGATTTAGCAGGTCGGAGAAGGCTAACTTCGGTACCCGTACCTTCGATCGGTTCTTCGCCTGGGTAAGAAAGAGAATCAACAGGTTACGAAGTAGAACTTGAAAGTCCAACCCTAAAACAAACCTGGGACTCCTGGCCTTAACTTAATATAGGTCCAATATCGAAGAAGAGGACAAATCAATAATCAGGAATCGGACAGGAGAGAAAGAATCAAGAAACTTACTCCTCAAACAAGGAGTAGCCCAACCAGTTGTTCCGATTGACAGCATTGATTCCCTTATTCTTTCGACACATGCTACTACTCCTATTTCTGCGGATACCTTACAATAATATGTTTTCAGGCTTGGCTTCCTTGAAAGGGCTTTCCCGAGGCTTCGCTTCACAACTGTACTAATAGTGCAAGTGTGCCATGAGTGTGTACAACCATTCTTTCTATAGATATGGATACTCGTTCGTTCCCCTGTTTTCTTCCTTGTTTTAAGACTGCCTTTCTTCTTGTTGATGAGTTTGCTTTTGCTGTCTTGACTGCACCAACACCTAAAGCTTCAACTGCCTACTCCACGGGTGATAGTTCAACTTCCTTTCCTGATTCCGTAGGGGACACCACACCAGGCGCAGTCCTTACGCATACCCCCGTCGGTTCGGCTTCACTTTCTTTCTCTCTCTTGCTTTCAGACTTTCCTGAGACTATTGGTTCTGTTTTTTCTCACTTCAACTGGGGCCTCTTTCCTTCAAGCGATATATCGCACTTTAGACTTCCTCTTGTATGGTGTCCTATAGGAGAAGCTAAGGTGAATCCTTTTTCTATTCTAAATGGCGAACTAGCAAACCAGATTAAAAAAAGTAAGGAATAAGTTCCACCTCTCTTTCTCCTTCTGTATTGAGTGGAGAAGAGCTTGGGTTTGTAGGTCCCTTACAGTTATCCGTTTAGGGGCAAATCCTTCCAGTTTTTCTTAAGCAGTGAAGATGAGGCGAGTGTTTGGGGTACAATCTGCAACTATATAACAAAAGAGGACGCTTCTCCAGGGTGAGTAAGACTTGCTTCAAATAAAGGAAGTAGCAGAAAGGATTGATGAGGAAGTTTTCATTATACACCCCTCTTATCATTCTAAAAAAGAAGGATTGATTCAATTACTGCTCCCAGTTCTGAAAAGTATACGTCAAAAGGGAATAAGGCTTTTTTTTCGGAAGCTTTGAAATGGAAACCTCCTCCACCTATCAGCTCCTTCGCTTGTCCTCATCCCTATGGTATAGTTCATCATCATCAGGGATTTGAAGCCAGAGGTTTTTCAAATCCTAGCCAGTTAAAGGCACCTTTGTATGAAACTTCTGCCTTCTTATTGGCCTCGTCCCTCTATCTTGGCTGGGTTATCCTTCATTACACTGAGGCTATGTGATTCGAACCTATGGCCATCTTTCTTTGAATTTCAAGATTATCAAAGACGATTTCATTCCATGTTCGGGTTTGATTTTCTCCGTCCTGGTTCACCCATACAGAGCTGGAAATCCGGTTTACTCTACAACGACCGGGATCTGTTATTCCTGGTCTTACCCTGTGAAGCAAAGGTTGACCTAGGGACTGACCGGACCCAATCTCCGCCGAGTTGGAAGGTCTGGTAACACGTTTATTGGAATCAATAGCTGAATTCAAGTTAGGCAGACCATCATCGTCATTTGATTTTCCTTTCTGGCCTGTTTGGACCTCAGTGACAAAGAAGAATGGAATCGATGGTAAGAGTCTTCCTTTCCTCTCGTACCTCTGCTCTCTTCCAATGACCTGTCTTCCTCTTCTTCACACCGTGATCCTTGGCTTTTGAATAAGAGGTCGGATCGGGGTCATGCGTTTTGGATACAGGAATTGGGCTTTTCCCTTTCTTCTGTCTATTCCTTTATAATAGTTAGTTACCGGCCCGACTACCAAACTCTGTTTGCTCAATGAAAAGTGAAGGTAGTCTACCCGCATCGTCAAAGAAGATATCATGATGCTACCTTTTGCGAATGACAACAGTATGGTGATTTCGGCTTTTCAAAAGGGTGACATTGTAGTATTGGAACCCTGCCATCTCAGGCATTCCTACGCCTGCATTCCCTAGATAGAATGGTAAATCCTTCCCTATTTTCTATTTGAAGTTGAGCTGCTATTACTTTTAATGGCGTCGATGAGCGCTCTCGTCCTTGAGCATGCGAGCCATACATATTTTGAAAAGTGCCCCATAGTCGGGCTAGAATATAGAGACATTGCATAGATCTGCCACTGAGTGCTAGTAGGCTCGGCCACATAGCAGCATGGTGCCGTACGCTCAAACTACGTGAATCCGACCTTCTTCTTGAAGGCATTTCGGAGGCCAACGTGGAACTCAATCCGTTAAGCCGTACAGAGCCTTTGCTTTGTAAAATAAAACATCAAGCTTTGCTTTTCTAATTCCAAAGATAGGAGCCCTCTCCCCGGTCGTAGGCAGTCACTCCGAAAGCAACTAAAGTCCTATTTATTAAAGAAGTCAGAGTCTTTGGCCGCTCCGGAGCTTCCTCCATCCGTCCAGAAATGGCGTAAGATAAGATGGAAGATCATTCATTCATAAATGAAGCTAGACTTTTCTCCTTCAAAGAGCAAAGAGTCCCCAGGTTGGTCGTTTAGTCGATAAAGAGTTAGGCGAGCTAGACAGCAAAGTCGCTGCTTTGTAGCTTTCCGGTTAGCGTTTAGAGGACAACTGCTTTTACGCGGTGACCATTCCTTATGAAGTCATGGAAGTTGGGTATACCTTTCTATGAGATAGAAAGAATGGATTGATGAAACAAAACAGATGACAAGGCCGGATTGAGCAACCTGACTAGTTAAACAATAGCCTATTTTCAACGGGATTGAGAATTCGGAGCTTTCTCGAAATATCAAAATATCATAAGAGAAGAGAAAATCCCAGTTCGCATCGAAAGAAAAAGAACAAGCGAGATCACACGCGCTAAAGAATGGAGAGCTTCGGAAAGAAGAGACCAGCAGGAACAGAACACAAAGAATGAAGAGAAGTGGACCACTTGGAGGAAACCGGCACAGCGGCCTCACGAGACAGAGAAAGAAGATGAGTGGGCGCTCAGACCGAAAGAATGGGGAAATGAATCGATTAGGGCCGCAGCTTCGGCTCAGCAGGAAGAAGTCATAGAACAGACTACTGACGAGACTAATGAAGTCCACTCCGCAGCTACAAAGCTTGGGAAAACAACCAGTATCGGTGCGTGTAAACCAGTCTAATCGGAAAGCGACTTTGCAGCCCTTTCCTTTTTGGGAGTCCAAGTGTTAGCGGAAGTGTTGCCATCGACGAATTGCGCGCCTCCTGGGTGATTCATCAATTGGGTATACCACGTTAACCGTGATAGTTGGTATCAACTACTTCTCCGACTGATCCGAGGCAGCTAAACTCCGAAAAAATAGGCTTTAAAGCCACGTTTACAGACCCACAAGGAGGTAAGATCAGTATGTATCGGTCCCCAAAGTCTCGTTAGAACGCAGGATTTATTGTCTCTGAGACAAGTTCGTATGGCTACATTAGGCCTTGAGACCTCCCTAGAGCGATGAATCAGTGCCTTCCATCGAACCAATCGTTTCGGCATTCCCTGCATAATGAAGATTCTATGGTAATGAGAAGAAGGCTTATCGATGAGGTCAGGCCATCACAAGAAGACCTTTTTGCCAGTGTTCAAACATGAACGAACTCTTCCTTTGGGCTCTCCACGCGGGTACATTAGCCCATTCGTTAGCAGCAATGAGGAGACTTCCCAGGCTGACTTGTCTGATTGGTGGTTAGGACCTCTCATTCGATGAATAAGGCCTTTAGAGGTTCAGAATGCCACTTTTGCCCCTATCATCAAAGGTCCCCTCAGATTGTTGCGTTTATTCAAGAGAAGAGAAGCCAATGATAAGAATTCGTCTTTCGGATGGGGTCTGTGGCTGATTGAAAAGTTGTAGGTGGCATTCCTTTGTTTACGTCGTATGTGAATAAGAAGGCCATGTCTTCAGATCTTTAGGGACCACAAAACGTACGGGCTAGGTCGACATCAGAGTTCTAAGGATTGACCAACTGAATATATACATATTAAACGATATCCCAGTCTTTAGGGTGATAGCCCGAGATGAAAGATTTGGATGGAACATCTCCGAATGAAGAGAATCAATAGGAGCTATGGGAAAGCGTGCATGCAGTGGAACCACGACACCACCTGGAAGGGCGGAACCAAACAAAGCGATATTTGCAGTAGATAACCATGGTGTGGAGAACAACCAAAAGCGCGAGTCGTTATGACAGCTTTCTTAAAACATTAGAACATCTCTTTCAGAAATAAAACTAAGATGGAATCACTCAACTCAGAGAGCCCTCCCTATCTATTCAACTAGGAATCCTTTACTATTTCAGCGGATCTCCAAGTAGTGAATCGGTGAAGCACCGTTCCTCTATTTTCGTAAAGTAAGCATCTTCTGTCAAAGAGCTTTTTTCGTGGTTATAGCTCGGCTTTTGGCATGATTTGGGCGATTCTCCGGTGAACCTTGCTCGATGCGTAACACATGAAATTGGATCAGAAGACGGGTCGACAGAGAACTTTTCGGTAAATGGTCTCACGGCACATGAATTCTAACTCAAAGATGGGCCGGTAAACTAGCAGTTCAGCGAACACGTTGGCTTCACCAAGGAAAGATGGAAGATAGAATAGGAATTGGCAATCATATGCGGGGGGAATTCGCTTTAGCTGGTTTATTCCTTTATTCTCTATTTTCTTTCCTGAGATTAGCCTCCTGTTGAGAAAGATTAGTTAGAAGCTGCCTTACAAGGACACTGAGAAATGCCCAAGTAGAAAGACAGTAGAAGACGTAAGAGAGTCCTTTCACTCCACCAAAGGAAGTCATCCAATTCTTAGACCGGACCCACACAGACTTTCATGGATTGACTCCAACTCTAAGGTCTATCTTCTTATCGTATTCTTCGATCCAGCCTAAGCCCTCCCTTTCAGAGTCTATGAGGGGAGAGCCCCAAACCTACCGCTGCTTTCTACTGGTGACCCATGCCAGCCGTCTCTATCTCCATTTGCTCGTATAGACCTGCCCGAAGTACCGAGAATATTCAACGTAGAGGGGAGGGCAGCATACTCGGCATGCTCGAACTGGCGTAATGAATCTGACTAACTCAACTACCCAACATAATAAAGTCCCCTTGCTCCTCGGTGGGTTCCCGGTGAGTGAAGCTGCCAGTCCGTTCCTAGATTCTCGGTGATTGATTCCCGACTTTCGCTTTCCTTGATGTAAGAAATTGATCAAGTTGAGGCTTTTTCTTTAAAGATAGAACTGGCACGGCTTCATCTAGAAAGAGCATACTCCCTTTGCGGAGTAGGAATAGAGAAGGAAGGGCATTTTTTCATTGTTCTCTTATGAAGATAGTTGGCAGAACCCGAACTCAGTACTGCTTGCTCTCTGAACCTGTCACTCCATGGCTAGCTCCGGGGAATGTTTTCAAAACAGAAGGGTGGGATTGGGCGCGGGCACGAACTGCTCTCTGAAGCAAGGCTCAGTACAACTTCTTGTCAGTGATGAGCTGCTCCCCAGGAACCGGCGGCCAAAGCATAGATTTAGACTCCAGCTACCGGTAGCTAATGTAGCGAAACCTGCCTTTACGAATTTTTGTGTCTGTGTGGAAGATTCATCCTAATCCTATGAAAAAGTCAAGAATCTAGTCTTTCAATAATATCTTAAGAGAAGAAGCGAGCTTTAGAAAAAAAAGTAGTCAACACCCTCTAGTACCCTTTAGACTAGAGAAGGAATGTTCTCCTGTGACCTTATGACCTAGTTGTTTAGTCAAATACAGGAGTTGTGCCCATGGTTGATTCTTTTATGAGTTATATGAAAGGAATCATTATCTATCTATTATAGAGTTGAGCATCCAAAAGATCTCAAATAACTCAGCGGGAACTCTCATTAATGACTATTCCCATCTAGTCCAACGGGGAGCTTCCCTTTAGAAGGATACTAATCACAGCGGGAACTCTTTAAGTGAACAAAAAAAGAATCCATTCTATCCCTTAATGTAATGTTGCTACTATTGCTGGATGGTGAAGCAGAGAGTTTTCAAGCTGCTTTACTTTCTGTGACAAAGGAAGCTCTCTTGAGTAACCTTTAGAGAGTGAAGAGAGGATAAGCTATGAGTCACAGAAAGAGGATGCCAATAGTTTGTTAACGCTATTCTTCCTTGCTTTAAGCTTTGTACGCTCATGAGTAGCACTAGATCTGACTTCTAGAACATTGTTCAATCACTTTCTATTCATTAGAGTCAAAGCTGTGCGCTTTGGAACCCTAAAGGAGAACTGCCTATGGTCATGTTCTTGATGAACCCTAGGAGCTTGATATGATCATGTCTGAGGTTCCTTGGATCATTCCATTCTCTCACAGTTCGTCGATGGGATCCCGATTGCGTCGTTGGACACTCTCGATTTGACTTGGATCCGGTTCCCCGAATGGAATCTTCTGTCTTAGAATGACGATGTTCTCAACATCTTTGCATCATGTATGGGTACTCAGGTTTTAATAGATAGAAAGTATCACTACCCGTGGGCGCTTTTCTAAGGTTTGTATAGGGCTATAAGTAGGCCCTTTGCTATTGCTATAAGGGCTGCTCGCCTTTATACGGCTTGGCTTCGCTATCGCTCCTATGTAGTGGTCGACCTAAAAAGTGGTATTCCTGCCATACCAGAATGCCTATTATCTAGTGCTAGAAGCTTCGCCAGAAGCAAGCAAGATGAGGGGGCTCTTGAAGCATCAAAGTCAGATTTCTCCGTATATGAGCCGCCACTTTTGCACTTTGCTTGGTCGTTCTGGGCTAAAATTGACTTGATAAAAGGTATCGCTATACGAGCAGCGAGAATTCCATTTTTCGTGGTCCTTACGGGCAGAATTCGGCTTGCTAGATTTCCCATATAGGCGAGTTGCTACTTATGAATCTCAATAGGCATTTCTGGGCAGAAATGGACTTGCTACCTTTTCCCCTAGGCGAGTTGCAACTTGACTTGAGAACTTGACTTTCTAAATCGATCTAGCTTCTTCTTTTCTGATTTCTTATCTTACGAGATTTCATATCCAAGAGAAGAAGAGAAATCCAGTTTCATAAACCTTAACCTTTTAAGGACTCATCAAAGTCTTTCTTTTCCCTCTACACCTCGTATTTGGTCTTTCGACCCGGAAAAAACTGGTATACAAAGGTCGCGAGGGACCTAGCCGAAGAGAGAATGGAACGATGGATGTTTGGAGCTCTTATCCCTCATAAAGAGGTCATTCCAAACGTATCAAACAACAGGTCTTGCAGAGCCTTCGTTAGCTACACCGGTTCTTACTGCCCTGCCACTCGCTCTCCTACCTAGGATCGCTTCGTTGCTTTAATACTTTCTCTGCAGAAAGTTCTGATACAAATAGATTTCAAATGATGAACACTCGCGTCAAAAAGAAGGGTAAATTGCTCAGGATAAGAAAAAGAAAGATAGCTGTTTAGCTGAAGGTGCCGACTAAGGTACAACAATTACAGGGGATTTCAAAGGTGGCTTCAAAGCACTTTCAGTAGTGGACTCCTTTCCTTAGAGAAGTGACCAAGGGAGAACAGCTTTCAGTCTGTCCCTACTTTCTTTCTAAACTGGACAATGTAGTCTAATTTGAAAAAAAAAGTATACTTTCTTTCACCAGTTTTTAGTTTGAAGGTCTAACCACTCTTGGAAGGTTTATGGTTGTATAGCTTAGGCTGACTAGCTTTGATAGCTTGGAGTTCATCTTCCGTCAATACTTTTTGACCAGTATTTGTAGTCTTCTGTACAGCGGTATCACCCCTCGTAGTCTTCGCAATGGTATCGTGTACGTCTGTTGGATGAGTCCCCACTTGAGCATTCGCACCTACTGGTTTGGCATCTCCTTCGCATTACTACCCAAAAGAGTGTTAGTTGACAAGTGGACTGTAATTACAACTATAGAGATAGTATGATGTACTAAGCTTCCTACATTAAAAACTCGTTAGAATGAGCTATTTCACTATCCTTAGCACACATATAACCTTTCATTAACTATCCGGCTGGCTTGCTACATCGCCTCTTCGGATGAGAGAAAGGATCGTCAAACCCGAAGTCCATTCGTTCTTTGACCACGACTGAAGCCCTTGTTGATTCGTCCACCACGTAATCGGAAGAGGAAGAGTGGGATGCTCAGATGCGCTTTATCCGCCTCTTTGAGGTAATCCCTAGTCTTAGTTATAGCAGTAGGAATGTGCTCTTTGCCTTATCCGGATCTATCTACACTGTCTCAGCTCGTGCAAAGCGTTAACTATCTGAAGGAAGGGTACGGAGTTGATCCTCGCATCAAACTCTAAGCGCTAGTTGAACCTTTTTCGGTCTCTTCTCTGGTATATAAATCTCTATACCAGAGATTCCTTTTAGCTCTCTCTTTTCAGTCTATCAGTCAAAGAAGACGAAAGACTGAACACTAACATAATCTAAGGTAAAAGGTAAATTGATACACGAGGGAATGGATCGAAAGAAGTTTGGAGACAGACATATCCTATTGAAAAGTGAAAAGAAGGGCATTTCTTCTCTTAATGAGAAAATTTAATACTATACCTATCTGGCGAACTCTATTTTGCACAACCTTTGTTCGGACTCCATCTTTTCCTAGCGAAGTACTACACCATCACTCGCTCACTGTCCTCAGCTCGCTTCTTGATTCTGATTTTGCAGTTGCATTCCCTTGAACTCCAGACTCCTCAAGACTAAGTCTGAGTGTATCAATGAGTTAGCCTGCTAGACCGGACGGAGGACTCTTCTAAAGAAGTTGCTGAACCAGGTGAATCAAGTTGCGTCCGATATACCGGGAAAATATAGAAGGCCCTTTTTCTTTCATATCGATCTAGTTCGGCGTAGAAAAATCCATCTGCACTAGTGGGAAAACAAAGAAAAAGTTAAAGTCATAGTTGGAAGAGTTGTCCCAAGAATTTTGCTCAAGAGATCCCGAATCAATAAATTCGTACGTAGCGTCCAGGTGAGATGCTCGGGTTGCTCAGTAACTATCTGTTTACCACGCTCTGCCACCACAGGTTCCACGAAGCATCGTAAGAGAACAACGAATCGAATCTACAGCAATTCCTTTCCTATCTCGGTTTGCTTGAAGAAGGAATTGTTGTGAAAAGCTTCGCTTCGTTCACCTCCATCTCAGTTTAGATTGAGTTCGTGTTCCGTGTATGTTTGAAAGAGAGCTTGAGAAGGATCTTTCTTCGACTCCCACATTTTATTCTTGGAAAAACCAAGGTAATTGACTCAAATACAAGTCTCTCTTCATTTTAAGCCTCTCATCTTCTCTAGAGAAGCAAAACTCTAAGGGATAGAACAGATGGTCCAACTACATAACTTTTTCTTTTTAATTACTTCCATGGTCGTGCCTCGTGGCACGGCAGCACCCGTACTATTGAAATGGTTCGTCAGTAGAGATGTTCCCACAGGTGCCCCTTTTTCCAATGGTACTCTAATTCCTATTCCTATCCCTTCATTCCCTCTTTTGGTCTATCTACATTCAAGGAAATTCATACGCTCCACAGACAGAGCAAAAAGTAGAGTCTTGGTCAGAGCAAGTCGTCCTATTCTATTACCAGACATAATTGGGAGAAGCTCATCCGAAACTAGAGCTAGAAACGCCCTATTTCGTTTCGTTCCCGTTCTTCATTTCCTTCTTCTCGAATCCAAGGGGGACAACTCATATTTAGAATCTTTCTGCGGTGTGCTCGGTTTACTATTCTTTCGTACTTTCTTCTTTTTACCACGCGATAGGTCAGCGAAGCATGAGCGGGCGCGGAGAAGGAAAGGCCAAATACTTCGGCCTAACGGGAATAGAAATGAGAAGATGAGGTGCCCCGGGCACCCCCATTTAGAAATAGAAAGAAGGGTAGAAGCTTTTCGGCCTGTAGCTTTCCCCGTCCCCCCTTCGTCGTGCGGTGCTTGTGTGGGGGATGCGCCACCAGAAATCGGGCTTGAAGCTCTCAGCTTACCAACGAGCCGACAGCTGATGGCTGTTGGTCACGACGACTACCAAAAAGCTCCAATGAAGATGAATATTTCACATGGAGGAGTGTGCATCTTTATGTTGGGTGTTCTTCTGTCGTGCGAACCGGCGGCTTATGTGCGACCTGTGGCCCACGCCTCCTATTTGTTCAGGGCGGGCGACGTGAACTCTGATTCGATCCGGGTATTCAATCCCGCCGCTGAGATGCTCAGTTGACTCCTTAACCTTGATAGGAAGATGGCTTATTCAATAATTCGTGCATAAGGGTAAGGAACTTTGGATGAACTAATGCGAATGGGTGTAAGCTTCGCTGCTCGGAAACACCCAGTGCTGACCACACTGAGAGACACGAAAGCGCAGGTAACGCCAGTTGGCGAAGTGGCGTTAAGCATTCCTAGCGGTACGAAAAGAGAGGTCGTGATGATATCATCTACGTCCGTACCGCTCCTCGTGGAGTAGATCCCGCATCCAACCAAGTCTTTGACCAGGGAATGGGATAATTCCCACTACCGCCGGCAGGCCAGCCGGGCCGCGAGCGCGGTGGGAACGGGCTTCCCAAAAAGCCGGCCCGGGGTCAGCATAGTAGAATGAAGGGACGGCCGTTGTGTTGGCAAAGCCAACTTCTTGGGTTTCGGGCGGAGAAAAGCGGACGTGGGGACTCGGGTCGGGGCGCAGCGCAACTAAGAGAGCCATTCCATTTAAGGCGAGACAAAATGGGCCGGCACGGGCGGTCTGGTGTCCGAGCCGATTGGTCAGACGACGACTTCTTAGATTCTTATTATTAGCCTACCCCGGAACCGGAATGGAATGGGATGGAATAGAAAGAACGCGAAACGCTAGCGCAACAGGGTCGGTTTTTTGTGGGGGATAAGCTTGTGAAGAAGCAAGCTATCCCCGCCCCGACGGTAGCTGCTAGCTTTCCCCATCTCTCCTAAACTTTCCCCGGTCTTCGGCCCGAGCTGTATGAGGCAGAAACTCGTCCCACGTACGGTTCGGAGGCCGAGTCCCACCCCAGCAGTCAGGGTGCGACTTAGGTCAACTAACACAAAAAAGATAGAGTTCACTCAACGATTGCCTTTGGGTTCCGAACTCCATATGGGGAAGGAGCGTTGTTCTTTGCGAGGTCTCGATCATTTACATGGACCCACTTTTCATTAAATTTGTGGGAATTTTTTGATCTATAAACCATCCCTAACGAACGATCGGCTCATCTTTGAGCATGATGAATCACTTCGTGCCGACCTGTTGCCAATCCACTTTCCGACCTCATATGAGAATGGAAAACTTGAGCATTTTCTGCATCGGTGGATGAAGAATCGCGAACATAATAATTTCTGGTTGAACATGTTTCCAGAAAAAAGATACTTTCGAGAAAGGACGAGCACGACTGAAGTGGGTATACATACAAATGTTTTTACGGATCTATATGCTTTGATTGGAACTGGAAGTGGAAGAACAGGCGGCTGGTATACCACCATAATGAAACTTCCTTTTCTTTATTTTATTCGGATCGGATTTATGTTCGCTGCGTTGGGAGGCTGGCATAGTTTGTTACGTCAGCTCCAAAAGGAAAAGGAGTTGTTGCCTTGGAATTGAGAAAGTTCCGCTCAATTCCATGCTACTTGCAAAGTGGATCCACTTCTTCCTTTCGTCACTCGGCAATTTTGGGCGCCTCCTGTCGTTTTCACTAGTCCTTCTCGACTCTAGCTGTCACATGATGGCGGGAAACCCTCCGGGAGGTTTCGATCTAAACCAGCCATTTTTACTACACCCGGCTTACAATGAAAATGCTTCCACTGGTCTGGTGTGTAAGCAGAGCCTTCTGATCTTAGCAATTAGACTTCACGACCAGGATGGCTCCTTCCTTTTTTGTTTTGGTTGACAACGCCATCCGATGATGGATTTTCGTGATATGTGGCCGCGCCTATAAATAGGAAAAAGCCAGAATACTAAATAGTGGGTTTCCGCATGCCACCGAGCTTCCATGGAGGTCGGACTAATGTAGTGGTGAAGCTCCTGGTCGTGAATAGATCGTTCTAGAGATATGAGCTGACCTCGCCCGTCAGCTGGCCGGTCGAGAGGAAGCTGCTTTGGCGCGGCGGCTCTCGTCTTAAGATATTTTGATGAAAGATCTATGCTATGGTCTTGGGCGCAGAGAGAGTCTCAAACTTCCGTGGTTGGGGATTCGATTGCAGCTGAAAAGAGGGATTCAGTGGAACAGAATTGACTGGGTGGTAGAGTGGTGGAAACGCTTCTTTCTTCCCTTTCAGTTCGCAGCTCTTCTAGTGGATGTATGATCCTTCTCGCCTAGTCTATCGATCTCATCCTGATTCTCTTCTAAGAGCATCTCTATTTCCCGTAAGGAAGGACTGGCATTGGCAGGAGATTCACGCTTTCAACAGTAGTAGCAGCATTCCCGATCAACGGATCTGTCTCCCTGCTCCCTCTTTGACTCGTAGCGCTCTCTACAGTCTGATTGTCCTGTAGAGCTTGTGCCTCTTGTTCTTCTATTATAGCTTTATTCCAAGGGTTAACCATGGACTCTCTTTCCTATCTTTCTTGATCTTGATGATTTACCAGTGGGTTTTCTTCTTTTAGCCGGCGTACTTCCAGTTCTGAAGACGAGCATTGCAGTCAACGTCCATAGGAGCCCTCTGTTCACGTCCATATCCTGCATGCGGGCTTCCATGTCTATCGAAGCGCTTCGGGACTGCTAGCCCCTTATTTAGGCATCCCCTCCTTATCTTGCAAACTGTTCAAGACATCACGTCCCGGGAAGGGAATGATGCGTCCTCCCCCCTTAGCTTCTAGCGCCCTTCCCAGTCGTTCCTCGAGACTGATGCCCATATAATATAGGATGTCAAGTCCGATGGAAAGCTCGTGTTCCCTTTTAAGTTAGGCTGCGTCTAAGAGAAAGTTTCAAGATAATGACCATAGAGTTGTCTAAGAGATAGGCGAGTACGGGCGTCTTCCCCGGCAGACCACTACGTTACGCTATTTCGAATACATATGGGAGTCCAGTGCAACATTAGAGGTTCCTGGCTTGACAAGTTTCATCTCGGATCTTACAACAGTAATTTCGAACATCACATACGTCATTCTCTTTCCTCATTTTGAGCTATTTGTTTTATCTAATGGGAGCTCTCGAGTCCTACTATTCCAGACTTAAGGAAGGAAGCAGATCGTGCTATACCTGATGGAAAGAAGTGAGCCCGCATCTGAACCAGTTGCCTTAGGTCAAGTTTCCGCATAGTAAATCAGCTAGCTAACAAACCACAGCATGAATGGAAGGTCTTTCTTTTTCTTGAGAGAAGAAAGAGGAGACTCTTTCAACAAGGCTACGAGTTCTGGCATACTTTAGATTGGCTGTCGTACTTTCCTTTATAAAGGATGTCCTACTTCTATTTAATATTTAATCGAACCCTACTTCACTCAATCAATCTCCTAATCTTAATCCTACCACCCTTACTACAACTAAACCACCAACAGTGGGAGAGCCCACATTCTGACTATAGAATGATAGATGTTCAGCGCATTCAGTAAGGCTAACAACTCATTCTTTAACAGGAAAAGCAAAGACCTCATCTACCGCATCAACAGGTAATCCCGCATCTGAGGTCTTCTGGTCTCTGGTAAGCCTTAGGGAAGCTAGAACATCTCCGAGATGTCGAAGTGGAACTACTAATGGGAAGCTATTGAGTCACCCTAGAGCAAGATCGACTAAGGGAAAGAACCCCCGCTTATTGGAGCTTTGAGTAAAGAATCTTATCTGAGGAATGCCCGCAGCTTTCTCTTGCTTGGCAGAGGAATGGAAGCTGTTGGAGAGAAAGAGGTGAGGCCCCGATCTGTCCTAAAGACAAAGAAATTCCCTTTCTACGTCCAATTCTTGTTCACCTCATTACAGGACTATCTCTTTCCCCTCCTAGAGAACCTGGTGTTAAGCATATAGCTAGTGACGTAACAAGGCGAGGCGCAGCTAGGCCTAGATCTGACCTTTCGAAGGAGATCATAACGGCTCTGTCTTAGTTGACTTTCTAGTTGGACTGCTTAGCTGCCGGGTGGTTAGGCACTCGGAACAGACGTAGTCCCAGCTCCCCGCTCAATTAACAGCTGATTTTCTGAACACTTTCTATGGTCGTAGCTTATTGAATCACCCAAGCTGGTTGAGTGATAGTGATCTTATATCTTATAGACCACCCAGCCTTTAGGACGTAGACCTAAGAGAAGCCTATCTCTTAAGGCGGAGTCTTTCCCTTTAGTAGCGCGTGATAATACGCAGGCGTAGAAGCAGTAGACCTGATCTTGGGTTGGGTAGAGATTCATTTCTTTAACCCTATGGTCGAGTGTATTATATAACCAACTCGTCGATCGTTTTCAAACCTCTCTCTTACTGAATAATCAATCTGACTGAATGAGGAAGAGCTCTTTATGTGGTCTCACTTTACCTTACCACCATCTGAAATGCGCGAAACTTCGATTGGTGGAAGCCAGTCTATGAAGATTATCCATTTTCTTACGTGCAATTCCCCTCTTTCGGTAAGCATCCAGTATTTCAGCAAATGAACATTTCTCTAAGCTTATCCTGTAGCTTATACGTCGTTTGAAAGCTGCTTCAAGGATCCAATGAATAGCTAAGGTTTGTTGACGATCCCTGGCTACAATCCCAAGGACATCATAAATAGTACCAGCGACTCCGCCTTTTTCCACTTCGCATATGGGCTTTATATTCTCTACGGCGTCAACCATAAGTTTGATTACATCGCGTTCAGTTTGAGCTGGGCGATGAAAAGTTTGATAAATAATAGCACGAACTCTCGTTCTTTTACCTTCTTTCATGCGAAAGTTGACCAACTTCTTGATCAATTGTTTATTATCGGATAAATGTATAGAATCTTTCTGACCTTCAAAGTCCTATGTTTAGACCGGGAAGCTAGGAGGTTTCTCGGAAAGCTTTGAGCCTATTAGAGTAGAGATCCTTTACTTCTTGATCCTTAGTGCTTATCGCTAAAGATGAGAAAGAAGCATAGTTGGGGCAGCCTGATGAATAGCTCAAGCCTTTCGTGTTGATACGCTAAAGCAAACAAAGGCAAAGTCTAAGATTGAGGCGAGCTTACAGGTGTCTCGGGAATCGAGGAGTGCATTAGCTGTGATATACTATATTAAAAGAAAGCCACTCCTCGTATTGGCTGCATTAGATCTGGTAGCTCGCAGAGGGAATTCGATCCAGTAAAGGCCAGCCCTTAGGCTTAGGTACAACCTTACCGGTGCTTTCTTCGTCCTTTCTTTCTGCGTCCTTACTCGCCTGTTTTTCTTTTCTCGGCTAAAGCTAGCTCTGTGATCTGCTTTCTTCTATTGGACCAGGGATTAGATAGTTGCCTCATACAACGCTCTTTGCTTAATTCCTGACACTAGAACCAGACTGACAGGCGTCAGCGTTAGAGCATTGAATTCATAACCTGACTTACTTGGTGACTCCTATAGTACAACCAAAGGCTAGTTGGTTAGCTTGTTCATACAGCACTGGACTTGCTCGCTGGGATAGAGGCAACGCTTGAGAGCTGGTTTTCAAAAGATCCCAATCCTAACGATAGATCTAGGGCCGGTCGTATAAATCCTTTGTTCTAGATCAAAAAGATTTCATTCATTCATTTCTTTTAGCCTTATTTTATTGTTATTAGCTTATATAAAGGTGCCGTGTCTATGTCGATATCTTCCTGGCTTCTATCTCTTTCTTCTAGGAGTTAGCTGGGATTGAGAAAGCTCCGCCCAAAGGTGCTCATATTCATATTAGGCGCCGGGCACCGGTAGGCTAAAGTCAAGTCAAAACTACGAGAAGGGGGGATAAGTTTTTTGAAGTTTTCACTCTTTCAAATTTGTTTTGTGTGTATACTATCCTTGGAAGTCAATATTAAACCAAACCACGGGACCCTTTCGATCCTCAAACCCGGAATCTACTGTCAAAAAGACATAAAAAGCTTGGACAGAATGAGAAGTGAGCGAGATGATAAGCTTTTTATGTGAGCGTATGTAAAAAGTGGGTCTTTTGTGCTTTTCTTTTCGACAAGGACATACGCCTTTGAAAGGGAAGATCGTCCTGCACTTTCCAGGTAAGCGGCAACCGGGATTGCTCAGGTTCAGGATCCCGTGATCGAGAGGTAGAGGTACGCTCGGACCTCGGATAACCTTCGCTATCTTTCTTTCTTCCCGGCCGGAGATGTCGAGTCGTTGGTCCGTCGTCTTTAGTTTTGCATCTTTGTTGACGAAATCAGTACCACGTCCTGTGCGCGTAGCAGGAGAACAAGATGGAAGCGCGCCTGAAGGGGAAGCTGTCCGGTAGGTGGGCGAATCACCATCCGACCTCGCCAATCGGACTTTTAGGGGACTTTCATCCGTCCCCGAGCTTCTGGGCGTTGAAAATCGACTTCCGATTTATCTATAGAATGCTTAGGTAAACAGCAGCTAGGAAAAGGGTTCGGTTTGAGAGTGTAGGGATAACTCGCGCGTCTCGGTTTGACCTACCCGGTAAAACAAAATTGGACCTTGAGTCGAGGCGCTGAAAGCGAGACTCTTTCTAACTGTATGCGAGACTGCATATTTTTTTCTTGTTCCTAGTTCCGTTGATGGAGGGAAGGTTTACAAACTCCTTTTCTGTCCACGCCGCTCTTTCTCCTCAGGATGGCAACCTGGCATAGGGGGAAAAGGTTTCAGCCCAGCTTCGAAGTTTCTTTGAGTTCGGCTGATAGAATCCCATCCCGTTTCCAGGCGGAATCCTTCAACAACTTAGTGGCTCTATCGGGTGTGCTAATCCGCTCGATATGAAATTCTTCAGGAAGGGGACTAGACGAAGAAGAAGAAGAGGAGGTCTCGCAGGATGCCATTTGGGCTGCAGCAGACGCTGAACAAAATGAGTGGCCTCCTTTCGTCCAAGGAGTGGCAGTCAACAGATCGCCATTTCGCGACCTGCGAACAAAAGGTGTCCGCCATTTTTGCTCTTTCCAACTAGTTGGAGGGAAACCTTACCCTGAACATAACGGGGGAAGAATCGAAGAGGGATTAACGTCTACTTCTCCGACATGCACCGCTTCGACTCAAATAAACAGAGATTAAATCATCTCAAGGCGGTCTTTGTTTGAATGTGTCGGAAACCCTCGAAGTAAGATCTGGCGTGACCAGGGATACATTGAAAGCTAAACTAAAAGGGCGGGGGGCGCCTTAGCCCTTATCATCGAATGAAAAACCGACGTGGCGCTGCTGGATGCTTTTGATCAATAGGAAGAGGAGTCGTCGGCCAAAAATCAAGATCACCAAAAGTAACGACCACCAAGATAGGCATAGTAATTACAAATTTTGATCACCCATTTTTGGAAAAGGGGCTTCCGCCTTACACAAGTCAGATTGGATTGCCTGAATCACGAGTCTTATATACTGTGTTACGATCACCTCATATTGATAAAAAGTCCAGAGAACAATTTGAAATGAAAATAAATAAACAATTTTTGGTCATAAAAACAGAAAGGCATGAATTGCGCAAGAAGTTCTTTCGGTTAAAACGCCGTGCGACTCGGAGGACATAAGACTTCTTGGTCAAGGCAAAAAGATTGCCGACTGGATGCTCCTACCCCACCATGCCTGGCCCTTTACCTTACCTTAAGAAGAAAGAGGAGGTATGAAGCGTGGGAAAGAATGCAAGAAGTGTATGATACAACAGGTAACCTTAAGGAGTGGCGGCAAACCTCTTGATTGATCAACGTGAGTGAACTGTGCTTAGACGCTTCGTAAAACCGCACCGATCTACGAGAGGAGCTGATAGATGAGTAGGCTTCCCCTTTCGATTCACGGAATGTGATCTGGGACACGATGGGAGTTTGCGTGCCTCGGTAGGAAAGAGATCACCGGAGTATAGCACAAGATCGCCTTTTCTTGCTGCCATGGGGTCGACCTGTGAACAAGGTAAACCCAATGGGAACCAAAAAACGGGGGTACCGCATTGGGCAGAAGACGATCCAAAAAACGAAGGCTCACCCAGCTAAAGGAAGGAGCTTTGGAAGCTTACCTTATTATTAAAAGGGGAAAGGGGGTGAGATAGGAAGAGGTAGCTTGCTTCCAAGCCGGCCCGGCCGCGAGGAATCAAGAGATCTTTGCCGGTGCTGACTTGGATCTCGGGTGACGGAATAAGGCGGCCAGAAGCGACGAGCAGTTGCGGTCGAAGCTTGGCTACAGCGAAGCGCTTACCAAGCGCGAAGGAAAGGCCTCCGCCACTTGAGCCGTATGCGGGGGAACTCGCACGTGCGGTTCTTAGGGGGGGAGCTAGTAGGAGCCATCCCATCCCAATAGCGTATATTTGGAGCTCAATATGAAATTTTATTTTCTTGCAAGACCCGTTCGGATAAGGGAAAACTCCAGAGATTGCTTCGAAGTAAGATCCTTGCGTTGACCCTTTCCTGAACCAGAACCGGGTCCGGTTGAGAGGAAAATCATAAAGGCAGAGGGCAGCGCCAAGAAAGAATAAAAGGAAGACTCTCCGGACAAAATGGATTAATCGTGTCTAAGTCTTCCCCGTGTACTGTCCTCGAAAAGTAATAATAGTAGGCGGACTAAGATCAGTTGGAGGAAGGAAGCATAGCAGTAGCTATAGCATTATTAGCAGGGCAAATGACATATATAAAGAAGAGACTGCAAGCTGTAGCTAGTGGGATAGATTAAAGCTATCGGGCGGAGGCGCAAAAGAGCGCACTCCAGGCGATTCTGCCAGCTAAGCTACGCTCTTTGTTGGTCATCCACGGTCAATATGGTAGTCTTTCTTTAAACTAGGAATATTCATAATCTCTTACCATAAAAATAGCTGCATGCGCGGCTGCACCAAGTATTCGAAATCCACCAATCCACATGTGATGTGTGAAAAAAGTTGTGTACCATAGTAAGTAGCTAGATATGGATAAGGAGGCATATCGATCTCAATACCCGCTTTTTCCATGCCACAGTTATTAGGTATTAGGTGTCGGGCTCGAAATAGAATCGATCGTCTGTTGGATTCTTCTTCTCATCTTCGCTCTCTTCTGCATATTACGCCGGAACAATCTCCTCTTCGGCGGTGGACCATTAGAACACGCCGGCAGATCATGTTCATACTTCCATCCCTAACCCTATATATAGGGCTGAGTGACCATCGCCTGTGTCTGCGTTGACTTCTAGGCAAACGGGCTCACAGCATATTAGTGCTTACCCTTCGTTGAGCAGTCACCTACCTACAACACCTATTCTGACTGCTCCGGAGTCGCAACCATATATCGTTTGGTAGAAGGATCCACCATCAGGGTCCTTTGCTGAGGTAATACGTGGGACTCATTCCCGCAATGCAGCGGCAGATTGGAAACCTATCTCTCCGGTGAAGAAGGGAAATGACGACTCTGTTGCCGTCGATGATGTGGTAGTCCGTTCGTCCGATCCCGCTTGTAGCGCTCTTGTAAAGCGAATGCCATGGATGCAAAGAGACTCAGCGAGTGAACTAGGTTTAGGTATTCCTTCTCGAGCTTCTATTTGATTTCTTCCTTTAAAGGAGATTTGAGAAAAGATGGAATAGGAAGACGTGTTTCCAGAACGAACAAGATAGGGGTTGATAAGGGGGAGTTAGCAAAGTTAGACAAGATTGGAATGGGCATAGGAACATGTATTGATGTACCAGATCGGCTAATGCTCCCAGGTTGATGCGATGTATTCCACCAGTTGACTGAAGACTTTATTATTGGTATATCGATCGGTCCAGCACGGATTGAAATAGGATCCAGTTCGACAGAAAGCTTTTGAAAACACAGTGCACCCAGGTAAATAAGGAACGAGATGAATACAGAGGTTAAACGAGCATCCCACACCCAAAAGGTGCCCCACATAGGTCTTCCCCGAAACCCCCCAGTAACTAAGGTAAACAACGTAGAAAAAGCACCCATTTCTGTACCGGTTCCGGAAGAGCGAAGAAAAAGGGGATGTTTTGTTAATAGGAAGAATAAAGTGTTTATAGCCGTAGCGATATAAACAAGAATACTCATCCGAGCCGCAGGAACATGTACATAGGGAATACGAGAATTTCCACCTTGTTGAAGATCTAGTGGTGCTACCCGAAGACTTAAATGAATAGCCATCGCTGTTAAGAACAACCGAGATCCAATGAGAATTTGCGCGTAGCTCCTGGTTTTTGACATCAAAAAAGAAGGTTGTAATAAAGAAAGGGACATGTGATAAGTCCTCCTAGCTAGTGAAACAAGAAAGACATGGATGTCTATTTAGAAATCAAAGGATTTATCACCCCTTTCGCTATTGTTCTTGAGAAATGACCAGGTTTGGCCCATTCCTCGAAAGAAGTTTTTACGGGATCCTTATCCACCAAAATTTTTACTTCTGGTTCCGGCGAACGAACAAAGACAAGCTGTAGGTACGAAGTTCCAAGTCAATGGCATCTCTCTCTTCTAATTGGTCTATCCGAAGAGGTCTACTTGAATTCTGATCTGACTAATCCTACAATCCTTTGGAAGTACCTTCCGACTGAACCAAGTTTTCAAAGGAGAAAGGGCTAAAGCCCGTCCAAGCACATGTCTCCTTTATCTGTTTTCAGCCAGCCCTACTTTAAATGTAAATTGTCCTATTAGAGATGGTGAGATGAAGGAGTACTCTATTTTGTCTTCGGTCATTGGAGAGATTCCTATTTCTTGGCCTTGAACCCTTTCTTTCCCTTGCTTTTCGATGATAAGGCAATAATTCTTTGTTTATTCGAGACGGCCCGAATAATTGAAACCTAATGCTGGTCTAAACGGGGCTCCAAACGAAGCCTAGGATAAAGCTGGTTGATGAAAAGACTTTCATTTAGCCGTATCCACATCAAAACAGTTATACTGAAGAGCCAAGCCGGACTTGATGTTGAGCACTTTGGATAGACTGACGGGCCTATACACGTACACCTTGATGTTAAGCGTCAGTGGAAAGAGAGCTACTCGGCGAATATTGTAAATCTAGCCTTGATCTTCACCTTAAAGTGAAAGATAGGCTGTGGCAAAGGGCATGACTAATAAGCTATGGCATCGTCGAGATGGTGGAAGTACCTCTTGTCCCTACTCCGGACGTGAAATTCTCTATAGAAAGAGATAGAAGCTAGGCCTGCCAATAAGAAAGAATAGTAGCATAGTAGCAAGGATGCACATCTGCAGGCTATTGGTGGTGATTAGTTGATGGTGGAGCGTCGACTTCCGCCCTGTAAGGGGCTACCGAGGCCGTCTTTTTCTAATTGGTTGGCTCTCCTAACCTAAATGTTCAAAAAGAACTTTCAAGCGCAGTCATTTAAAGAAAGTTTTCTGCCGCCCACTCCCGTTGAAGGATCAGTTGATAAGACCGACAGTGACTCCTAACCACAGTCGATAAAACCAATGGGTGGAAGGGAACATGCCAAAGTCAAGGCAATTTGAAAACAACCAAAGGAACGAGTCAAAGCCCAGAGAATCTGTCTGACGAACAGCATCTATTTTCTCTATTTGGCGATACTCGTGCAATCAAAAATTTGACGTATTTTCAAGTCAAAAAGACCCCAGCACCACTTAGTTCCTTACTCGCATCCATTCTGCGGAGATAAGGATAAGTTGCTGCATTGGAATCGCTAGTAATCGCCGGTCAGCTCTGTCCATGGCTTCTTGGATCGAATGATTAATAACACCGCCACCCCTTAGGGGATTCAGAAGATGAAATAAACCTGTCGGAGGTACTCATGGGCAGCGTGAGGAACCGGGTAAGCAAGGTTACGATAAGAAGTCTTTTGTCCATGTAGGTGTGGGCCAGACCGGTGTCCATTCAGTTTTGATGGATCGCATCAATCTGCCGAAAGGACGAAGCCCCGAGCGAGTGCCTTTTCTGCCCTCAAAAAAGGAACAGATAAGGCTTGGAACTGGAAGAGATGAAAATTCTACCTTCGTTTGTTCAATCAGTCAGTAGGTAAGCTTTGCTTCCGCGGCTTACCGTCCGTCACGGGACCATTTCGAATCCACACTGGAGTGCCTCTACCTTGCGGCAGAGAGCTTTTAGAACTCACTGGCTAGGAGCCTGGGGCCAGAAAGCGACTCTGGAACACCATCCCTTCCGAAAGAGCGGGATTTCAGGATCGAATTGACATCTCCATTACATACGCTATTTCGAAGTCACAAAGTCCGCGCCAATTCAGTTGTCCAAAGCGTGTCAAATGGCTTGTCCACTTCTCATGTAGGAAAGAACCTCCCCCGGACAGACAAAAAGGCTCTTTCAGCCTACTCACTTTTTTTTAAGGGCCTCTACGATTGATGAATAGAAGACCTACTTACGAGGATGGATCAATCTATTGAATGCAAGAAAGCAGCTCCGAAGTTTTCCTCAAACTGCACCCGAGCCAAGGGGTTGAATGTCGAAACCAACCATCCCCAGAGTGCGGTGAAAATCCAATCAAGATCTGTCTTCCGCTTTATTAATACATTGATAGCCTGATTAGTAGAGGATTCGAACCCCATAGAATGGTATGGGCTAGATGCCTTCCGATCATCAGATACAATACACGATTTGATCTATGCAATTAGTTTCATACTAAATATAACTAAACCTTCTTTCTAAGTATGATAGAGGTGACGAATGGAGAAAGTTTGATCTCAGTGATTCAAGGAGCGACAAAAGTGATCAATTGTTGGGCTTTTCGGGGTGCTCTTATTAGGCAAAGAGGTCGGATAGCGAAAATCTGCGTTCAAATCGATCTAAGTACTCCCGGGATTCGAATTGGCAAGCATCGTTAAAAGATGGAATATGAAGGAGTACATTCCTTATGAAAATGCGATGGGAAATACATAGAAGTTGCATTCATCCTAGCACGCTTCCAGAGTCTGTTTTTAGCAGCAAATAGGGGGGGTGTTTACCTTTTATAACCCTAAACCTGGATCCGCTTTACGATGTATTAGTCGAACCCTTAGAATTAGGATACGACGCCTTGCTCCTTGAGTATCATGGGATTGAATATCCCGACCTCCCAGAGGCTCCCGAGAAAGTGATTTCAGCCTTCCGGACAGTTAAGGGCCATTCCTACGTCCCTCATCGGTCTGAATCCCCACCCGTTTTAGAGGAAGGATCGAGCAAACGGAGAAGCAGAGGAATAGTAATAGGTTTCGGACAACTGACTAGTGATGATTGTTCAGAGACGGCTAGTTCTTCTTATTCAACAAGGTACGAATCAGGAGAATATTGATTGTCGGGGCACACATAAAGGCTATTTGAAGACTTTTTATAGCAATAAAAGCAAAAACAATTCTCAACGCCCTTACGAGGTAGCGATGAGTTAAACTACTCGTGTTGGCATGGAAGTCAGCCCGGTAAACTGATTCCATTCTGCTACTAGGGTTCCAAACCTTACCCTTAGCTCTATAAAGACCTTTTTCAACTCAAAAAAAAGATGCTAAAGCTATTTATAGTTGTCCGGAAGGATTTGTTTACTTCCTGCAAATTGCTTATGTAAGAACTAGTAGAAAGAAAGGAATTTTGAAAAAAAAAAAGAATAAGGGCAGCATTGATAGATCGTTGAATGGGAATCGTCTTAGCAACTGGCTATAGACATGAGTCAAAGCCGCCGAGAGAGGAGAGAGAATTTTCATGAGAGAGGGACGAGCAAGTGACAGATTGGGAAAAAAAGAGGTAGGCCTTTTCTGAGCGGTCATTTAGAGGCCTTGTTAGCGACCCATCATTCTTCCCTAAGCTGTCAGAGTCCGATCGAAGCGAGCAAGAGATAGAAGAATCATCGCTCATAGATGTGAATTGAGAAAGCAAGCCCGAATTCTTTTTAATTAGGCTCTATAGTCTGGTCCCTGTACCTGGTAAGGTCTGATTGTTATCTGTAAGTCTTGTTTTGACCGCGGGAAGGTGAACTTTGCAAAAGTGCTTATTTGGTTGGGAAAAAGAAGACTTCTGACTCCAAGCCTACCCTACCCGAAACCGAAAATAAGTTTCAGCTATTGATGTAGCCTCTTGTCGCTACATACTCGATAAATCCCTTCTATACTACTCAACAGAAGGAAAAATCCCATCAAGATAGATTGAATCGACGACCTATACTTAAACTAAAGGCACAAGGGAATCAAGAGTTCAAGAGCACAGAACAAAGGAAATGCACATGGGTCTCCTTGAAGAACGAAGTCTAAGATAAAGAAAGGTAGAGTGGGCGTACTTTTGCTCTGCTTGGATTGGCGTGGCTGTCCCCCTTTGCTAGTGGAGGCGAGTCCTTTGACTCCGCTTGCCTCTACTTTTCATGTCAAGCGTACAAGTGTAGTTTAGTGGGATTGACTTCTAAAGACAGGAATTTTGTGAATCTCCCCTGTATAAGTCGACGTCTTAACCTGACTTCCTGAGCTCAGTTGATTGTTGAAGCAGTAGCTCTGGATCGAGAGCTGGGTGCTTACCTTATTATTATGAAAGGGAGAAAGGGCTATAGCTAAACAATAGAGTCAAAGCGGCTAGAATAAAGATACGTAGAATAATAAAGAAGAAGAGGATCATGGGGGCTAAGTTTGATGAGGAAAAGAGTCAAGACATTCCTCAGCCGTTGCTGGTCCTTCTGTTTGGACCTTTCCGTGGAACATTCTGTCAAGAGTGAGCCTATCAGGGGTAAGCTCAGAGTACGTCCAATTCTTCACTACAATCAGCACTAATAGCTCCCTCTGTACGTATAGTAGCAGTTCCTGGCCTGGCCGAATTAGCCCTGTGCCATGTTTTGTCTACAGGAGAGTAGTCTACGGCCCTATGCATCTACCTGGGAACCTGCCGCACGGGGATCTCCTTATCTTATTCAATCAGGGTTTACCCTCTTTATTCTTGAAGATGGGACGGGTGTTAGGTCCGGGACTACCCTCTCGACTCTAAACCACATTTCACGAATAAGCAGAAAAGTCACCTTGGAACGCTAGCAGAGTTAGATTAGGCACTTTATCATCGAAATAGCCCATTTCTGAAGGGAATCGGGGTTGAAACCTTCCCCCGAAATGAGAGTTGAGCTGTTCTCTGTAGGGATTGATCTTTGCTAAGTGAAGCCGGGCTTGAGATGTCGGACCCAAGAGAAAAGTTGAGTTGCCATTTCCTACTTCTGCATCTGCATGCTATACTTACTTATTTTGATACACAGCCAGATGCTACCCTATTAGTTGAATCCGAACTTGAGCTATGGGCTTGCCTTTCTACATGGAAGTTTCTTGTCGGGTAAAGACGGAGCTCTCTCTTAGAGCCGAGCGAATTCGAAGTTGTTATCCGTACCCAGAGTGTTAACCCATGATCGAACTTAGAGGGGTTAACGCATGAGTATTAGGCTTTAATCTAATAATCGGGTGTTCCACTGGGAAGCTCCCTAATCTTCTTCTATCAAGGAAAGTCAGCCAGAAGGGACGAAGAAGGAAAGAAAAAGAAATATCACTCTCCCCTTTAAAACAAGTCTTTTGCTGCATCGGCCGTAACAAGGGTAGAACTCAAAAGGAAGGATCCTCTCTTTACGAAGTGAGAGGTGGTACACCCCGGGATTGAGTATATTTAGCCGGCGCGTAGACAGGAAGTTAGATTGGACTGGTCTAGTAGTTTATTTTATGAATAAAGGTAGTTATTAACAGAGTCTTCCATAGATAGGCACAAAGAGGGTATGCATATAACGAAGCAGGCTAGCCAGCCAGAACTAGATCAAGACGAAACTTGCAGCTCGTATAGTGAGCCAATATGGCAACCCCGCTGTGAGCCTCTTACCCTTCCTCGCGACATGTCTTATCAATCGCCCTTCTTAGCCTCACAGGGCCCCATAGTTCTAGAATGCGGATAGGGACTACCTGATACTCGATGGCGGTGTAACACTACGTACGCCGGTTGATTGATTCTTCATCCCATACAAGGAAAGGAGTCTAGCTAGATCCCTATGGGCCTTACCCGTGACGGGCCTTTCACTTCGCGGGTGAAGCTGCTACTGAGCAGGTAGACGATTCTTCGCGGTGGCGGATGCAGTGACTGAGATGTAAGAGAAGGTAGTAAACGAGATCTTTCACTTGAGGGCAAAAAGGAAAGTCGAAAACCTTTCCTTACTTCTATTCTTGTGGGGTTTGCGTTGCGCTCAACGTTGTAAACCTCATAAAGTCGGAAAGAGATAGTGCGCGGGTGTGATGTAAAGAATGGCCCAAGCACTTTCAGTCTGATACTAGGGCAGGATTCCAAGTCGGTATGACCTATTCCTTCTTCTGGCTCTGCAAGACCTTATTCCATCCCCATCATATCCGTATGCATTCATTTTTTGAACTAGGAATTATTCTTCCTACGCTTTATTTGATATCTATTCCGTACCCACTTCCTTTGAAGCCCAATCTCGCAAGCCTCTCGTTGAGTTCTCCCTCTCATGCGCCCCTGAAATTCTTCTCTTTTCATTCTTTCTTTGCCGTCCTTCCTTAACTGGGAGTTTCTTTTTGACTGCTACAGAGATTTTCTCTCTCACAGTGAAGTTGTTAGAAAGAAGTAAATGGTAGCTTTACCTAGTACGATCCAAAGCAAAGGAAGTTTCGATACTTGTGGGGCAACTCAGTGACATTGAGGCTGTCCAACACCGATTGGTCCTCTGGATCCCCGTGAAGGCTCTCCTCTTTCGCGCCAGATGCTTTCTTGCCTCCAGCCTTTGACCCGCTTTCTTACGATCACTCACGGCCTTCCCCTCCCCCCGGACTCCCTTGTTTCTCTGAAAGTTCGGGAGTTCTATCTCGCCAAACTGCTCTTCCTTCTCTTTTCCTACCTTTTGCATGGCACCACTTCTGAATCCCAATCTTCGTCCGATGCTCCTACTCCACGGAACAAGTAAGATATTCAAATCTAGAAGAAGAAGAACTAAGAGTCCATTATCCACGCTATTTTCTTACCACGCTGAAACTGGAACTTCGCGACCTTGAGAACTAAGAAGCTGGTCGGTCTCAGACGGTAGGAAAAGCAGTCTTTGTGGCAATTCGAAATGGGTAGGATCGGCGACCGGCTACCCGTGAGGGCGATTGCGCCATACCTCTATTCATTGGCCGTTCTTCTCATTCTTCTAGCTAGGGCTATTGATCGTGGGTTAAGTTTCTTTAGACTTATATGTAGAGCAGAATTCGTCGTCCTATATTGAGTCTATAGGAGACTAGGGACTTCATGAATCAAATGTGGTAAAAGACGCGATCTCATCTTGGACTTCATATATAGATAGTGATATGAGGACTTCTACCCGTGGGCGTATCTAGAGAGGGCTTGGTTGCTGGAAAGAAAAAGACTTGAAGGCCACTCCTTCCACCGATGCTTCTTCATCCCACGCATATAAGTTCGTCAGCCTACTCTCGCGGAGCCTATGCAAGCGGAACGAAAGCATAAGACCAGTTCATCCATGCTTTCTCCGACTACCCGAAGGAGCACCCTAACTCAGTTAAAGAAGGTCGAAGAGAACTCATTCTCTAAGTTTTGACTTCCATTAATCCATTATTTCCATTTCTAATTCAACTTGACATACTTATCATCACATCACCAGTTTACAATGGATGCCTACGACAGGAAAAAAAGAAAGCTAGAAGTGTCAGCCTAGGACAAGAGGGGTTGAAAAAGAAATAGGAAAGAAAATTCTCTATGTGATAGATGAAATCATGTTCTACCGGTTGTGGAAATGCTGGGAGAAGTCGGCTCACATACAACGTGTGGGGGGAGGTGGCCCGGGTACCGTACCATGTACAAACAAAGGAAGACGCGCCATACGTACGGCAAAGAAAGAATCCTTCAACTTCTTAAGTCCACCAGAGATCCTATTTCGTAAGAAAAGAAATCCCACCGCACGCGCCTTCACTTTCCATTCAGGCAATTCTTCTACTTCTACCCGGTAGCTATTGCCGGGTTCTCGGTAAGGAGACTTGAAGGCCCATGCTGATGTCCTCTTTTCAGCCCTACTCTCCATCATTGCTATAGCAAGGAGACAAGAAAGTTTCCACTTTGGTCCATAGAAGACTCCAACTCTAAGGTCTATCTTCTTATCGTATTCTTCGATCCAGCCTAAGCCCTCCCTTTCAGAGTCTATGAGGGGAGAGCCCCAAACCTACCGCTGCTTTCTACTGGTGACCCATGCCAGCCGTCTCTATCTCCATTTGCTCGTATAGACCTGCCCGAAGTACCGAGAATATTCAACGTAGAGGGGAGGGCAGCATACTCAGCATGCTCGAACTGGCGTAATGAATCTGACTAACTCAACTACCCAACATAATAAAGTCCCCTTGCTCCTCGGTGGGTTCCCGGTGAGTGAAGCTGCCAGTCCGTTCCTAGATTCTCGGTGATTGATTCCCGACTTTCGCTTTCCTTGATGTAAGAAATTGATCAAGTTGAGGCTTTTTCTTTAAAGATAGAACTGGCACGGCTTCATCTAGAAAGAGCATACTCCCTTTGCGGAGTAGGAATAGAGAAGGAAGGGCATTTTTTCATTGTTCTCTTACGAAGATAGTTGGCAGAACCCGAACTCAGTACTGCTTGCTCTCTGAACCTGTCACTCCATGGCTAGCTCCGGGGAATGTTTTCAAAACAGAAGGGTGGGATTGGGCGCGGGCACGAACTGCTCTCTGAAGCCAGGCTCAGTACAACTTCTTGTCAGTGATGAGCTGCTCCCCAGGAACCGGCGGCCAAAGCATAGATTTAGACTCCAGCTACCGGTAGCTAATGTAGCGAAACCTGCCTTTACGAATTTTTGTGTCTGTGTGGAAGATTCATCCTAATCCTATGAAAAAGTCAAGAATCTAGTCTTTCAATAATATCTTAAGAGAAGAAGCGAGCTTTAGAAAAAAAAGTAGTCAACACCCTCTAGTACCCTTTAGACTAGAGAAGGAATGTTCTCCTGTGACCTTATGACCTAGTTGTTTAGTCAAATACAGGAGTTGTGCCCATGGTTGATTCTTTTATGAGTTATATGAAAGGAATCATTATCTATCTATTATAGAGTTGAGCATCCAAAAGATCTCAAATAACTCAGCTATGCCTGGCCCACGCTGAATGCACTCGGCTTAGTTCCTAAGAACATGAGCAGTGAACCAGAATAGTGGTTTATCTTCCTTAGGAGGGGTGCCTCTCATAGCAAGCGGTTTCAACCAATACAGGCATATATTAATAGATAGAGGAGATGAGAGAGTCTCTTAAAGAAGCTGCATACGTCCTAAAGGGAAACGTAGCGAATCGAGAATTGTCCACCCGAAAGACCGGGAAGAATCGGACACAAGACACGTGCAAAAGCCCTTGTTTTCCACATCAAGCGTACGAAAGCCTAGCATTGAACCCTTATTAGTAAAGCCATAGACGGTACTATTCCTCCAGTTTAAGAAGAACTGAGCTTAAGCGCCAACTCTCTTCCTCATTAAGGACTAAACTAGACCGCTATGCTCCACTTTCTTTGTCGCACCTTTCCGGCACTTTTCAAGCGTACGAATCTATGCATCGAGCTTGTCCTGCCTCAACAATCGATCGAAGAATTCCGAGGGGGGTGTCGATCAACCCCAACGGGGATGTAGATGGGGGAAGATGAGCTCTCTCCCGCTGAAAGGCGGGTGAAGCAACGGCTGGACCTTTATAAAAAGGATCCGAACTATATATATCCAATCGAGGATATCCAGGTTAGACTGCAGGTGAAAAGAGAGATTTGTCAAGAGATGTACCAATACGACCGACATGAATTCTGGGTGGATAACAGAGAAGCGATTATTTCTGAATCCATTCTAACAAGAAGTGGTCAGGAATAGTTGCTCGGCACCCTTAATGAAAAATGAAACGAGCTAAGGGTCAATGGTCTTCAATCCAAATTTGTTCGCCAATTGGTCAAAGTTCGGAAAGATTTTTTAAGCTTTGATTCATGGAATTGATTGGACGTACTGGTTATAACATTTGAATTTTTCAACCATTCTACGTTCCCGACACGGATCCTATTAAATATTTAACATTTTCTATGATCATCTCTATTTCAGGTATTCGGGGAATCCTCCTTAATAGACGAAATATTCCTATTATGTCAATGCCAATTGAATCAATGTTATTAGCTGTGAATTCGAACTTATTGGTATTTTCAGTTTCTTCGGATGATATGATGGGTCAATCATTTGCTTCATTGGTTTCAACGGTGGCAGCTGCGGAATCTGCTATTGGGTTAGCCATTTTCGTTATTACTTTCCGAGTCCGAGGGACTATTGCTGTAGAATCTATTAATAGCATTCAAGGTTAAACATGACTCCTAGAGAGTTACCAAAATACGAATTTATCCTTTCGTTTTCTTCTTTCTTTTTCTTGGTTGGCAGGGTCAGGGCCTTTCTCGCTGGGCGAGCACATCTGATTCGAAAGTCCTTTCCTAAACCACTTCCCGTTCAGTTGCTGAAAGATAGAGATAAGGTTTTCTAAATGAGATCTTGTTCCATGAATATGCAGGCTAGAAAGATGCTATTTGCTGCTATTCTATCTATTTGTGCATTAAGTTCGAAGAAGATCTCAATCTATAATGAAGAAATGATAGTAGCTCGTTGTTTTATAGGCTTTATCATATTCAGTCGGAAGAGTTTAGGAAAGACTTTCAAAATGACTCTCGACGGGAGAATCCAGGCTATTCAGGAAGAATCGCAGCAATTCCCCAATCCTAACGAAGTAGTTCCTCCGGAATCCAATGAACAACAACGATTACTTAGGATCAGCTTGCGAATTTGTGGCACCGTAGTAGAATCATTACCAATGGCACGCTGTGCGCCTAAGTGCAAAAAGACAGTGCAAGCTTTCTTATGCCGAAACCTAAATGTTAAGTCAGCAACACTTCAAAATGCCACTTCTTCCCGTCGCATCCGTCTTCAGGACGATCTAGTCACAGCTTTTCACTTCTCAGTGAGTGAAAGATTTGTCCCCGGGTCTACGTTAAAAGTTTCTATAGTAGAACTCATTCGAGAGGGCTTGGGGGTCTTAAAAATGGTTCGGGTGGGGGGTTCTATTAAGAATAAAGAAAACGAATAGAGAGGACAGATTACGAAAACCACACCCATGATTTGCTCTATATTCGGACTAGTCAAAACTGCATTTCGAAAGTGTTCGAGCTGGTGTTGCGGTTCGTCTAACCCATCATCAGCTGCAGCACAAAGTACCGGTCCGGCGGCGTGGAATTGTAACGTCAACTGTATCTGTTGTGTCCGCGTAGATGGGGATCCAAGCGTAAGGATTCGCCCCAATCCAGAGGAGCCCCCACTACAGCAAAAGATCAGAAGACCTGAAAGGAAATAGAGGGATTGGAGCTTTCGGATTTACAGACGTCTACGGATAGCTTTCATACTGCTATTGAGGAATTGAGTCCGCAGCTTTCTCCTGGCAATCCGGCCATACACTCACCTATCTTTGAGTATAATAGCTATGTAGCACCAGAAATAGTAGACTTGTATTTCTCATTCACAAATCCATCTTTGTTTATGCTACTCACTCTCAGTTTTGTCCTACGCCAAAGAAAAAAGAAGAAGATAGGTGAATGATGAATGAAGCGTGAGGAGAAAAGTAAAGAAGAAATATTTGTTGGTGCTTCCTGGGCTTGAATAATGATTTTGTTTTGGATTGAGAGGCCGAAGCAGTGAAAGAGACAGGAAATCTTTCACACCTTTGGCAGGCCCCTTTCATGGTGAGTTCTCATTATTGATTGCTTTCCGTGATAGGGGGAAAGGGAGAGGTGAGGTGGGCCCTTTCACCAGACTACTTTACTAGACTCGCTTTTTTCATTCAAAGTATAGGAACTGGTCAATCAAAAGGGGTTACGAACTACTTTGATCTGAGACCTGGTCTGGAAGATAGTTGTAGGCAAGACCTCTTCAACGGTTGTTCGATCGCTAATGGGCTAATAATAGAACTGAATGCTGAAAGTATGGATAAATATCTCGTCCAGGTCCATCACAAGGAAAACCAAGATTTGCTTTATCCGGTATCAAACGGGAGCTGCGAGCAAAGAGAACGCCTTTCAGGAGTATCAATACCGTGACATGAATCGTAAATGCATGGATATGATGTACCAGAAAATCCGCGGTTCCTTTCCGAACTAGAACATATCCTTCTCGATCTTCTTTTACCCGAAGAAGGGAAGCAAAGGATGTCGATGGGTGGTCTCTTACTTGACTCACGATCCACTAAAGGGAAAGCACATTAAAAGGTTCAAATCCCAGTTCAGGGTGTCGCAAGGAAGGATCACATAGTAGAGAGAGATACCCGAACTTTGCTACTAATATTCATCTTCCTTTATCTATTGTATGATAAAGAGTATGAAGGGCTGGAAGTGATGCGATAATCTATAGTTGACGACGGTGTGACCTGGGCAGTTTTTGCTCACCTCAACAGAAGAAAGAAAGATAGTGGGTCTAATAGCGTCTACTTATTGCCTCAGCGACCGCTGTCTAGTGAGATTTCTTTCATGATGATGGATCAGATGGATAAAGTGTTCCCTGTAAGCTTTGATCGAATGAGAATAAAGGCTCAAATAAAGACTAGAAAGACTTAAGCAATAAGGTTCAATCTAGGGCGAGCATACTTCCTTTAAAGGAATAGGCCGGTAGCTGCCCATAATGTTGAATCGGTACGTATACTCAAGCCATTTCATATGGTATACTTAGAAGGTACCGAAAGGAAGCCTACCTCCATTAGCCCGGGCCGGTAAGGATCTTTCACTAACCAGTGCTGATACGTTCTACTAACTTAACTAGTGCTGCCCAAAAGCTTTCTTTCAAACTCTTGCATGTACATGATTGAGGAAGAGTGGAAGACGATTCATGGAAGAGAAGAGATACGCAGTGGAAGGGCAAAGGTATGGAAGCAATGGAAGGCGGGGGAAAGAGCGTAGTCATGGTCTTGTGTGCGTGGACGTGGATGCGCAGAGCAGTCAAAGTGAAAGGTCCAAGTCCTAACTTTGTGTTTCACGAGATAGTGCTTGGTTTTTTCTTTGAACAGAGAAAAAATATGACTCAGCAATTGCATGAAAAATAAGAAGGGCTCATAGCACTGACTTCAGGAAAACAATCTCACTCTTCCTGCATTTCTATGCACTAAGCTATATCAAACCTTCACCAAAGGAGTTTAAACGAAACCGGACAAAGGCGGTGCCTAGTCTATTTTCGTAAAATCAAAGGAAGCTACTACTACAAAGACGGAAAAGTGGATTCCCTCCCCGGAAGTCGCGGAGATTATCCCCTAGATGCAATATCCGAAGCTAAACTATGAAAAGGAATTACACTGCTTGTCGAGGTTGTCAAAAAAGGTAGAACCTATCCACTTAGCTAGCCTATAGCTTAACTGATCTATAAAAGACCAAGCTTTTTCGAGTCCATAAACTATGGGTAGCCTATCACTTGAGAGCGAGGCATCCTCGAACTAAAGATCTCGCCGGGAGTTGTCCCCAGAAGCTAACTCGTCCAATTCCCGGAGTAAAGGGTACCATTGGAGGAACCTTTATCTCCAAAAAAACCAAGAGCTGCTGACGGGTGATAGCAATCATAGCCCCCTACTTAATGGCGGTATCGCCCAGAGCGTGTACGGCTTGGGCACGGTTCTGCAGAGCCAACTGCCAATGGTTAGAGCAAGAGCGGAAAGACAGGAAAAAGTCAAAGTCAGAGCAGGTCAAACTTTGAGTACCTGGCTCAGCGGATGTCTCTATCAATGCATTCAGAGGGGCTGCCCCTGCGTATTGTGACTGAGCAACGTCGCTGTTGGGTGCTGCCTTGGTAAATAGGTGGAGGACGACAGATCCTACTCCGTCTGAGTAATCGACTACGGCCCGTTCACTCATTATTGATCAAGCATTGGCCCCTTCTAAAGACAGAAGTCAGTAGATTCAAGAATTTCTCTAGCACTTGCTCCCGGCAGTTGGTCCTTACTACAGCACGTCGCGATCAGTACGTACGCATGGCACCGTGCACCATGTATTGCGCCAACCAAGCTGCAAAGAAGACCAAAAGGAATGAGATTACGGCAGGTCAGAGTCATAAGGCGAAAGCGTTGGTGTTCACTACTTTGTCAGTCCCCTAATGGACGAATACAATATAGGACTATGGCAGATTCGGATATAGCGCCTACGAACCTAGGCTACGGCCATGCATTCATTCGAGAGAGTACGGTACTGCATCAAACCTAGCAGAGTCCTACCTTGCCACTCGCTCAACCACCTGGTCTCGCTTCGTTCCCTCTTCCTTGATCGCGGGGATTCGAAGATCTTCTACTACGAAAACTTTCACTTGAGATGGAGAACTTCCTTTGACCTTTTACGCGGGCGGAGCTCAAAAGACAAGACTGGATCTTGAATCTGCCTTTGAAGAAAAACTTCCTTTATCATGGATCGAGTCACTCATGTGATAAGCTATGGCAGCTAACGAACGAAGCTAAGCACGCCACGGTACGCAGGGATAACTGCTATCTCGTTCTTAAACTAGAGATTTAAAAAGAGAGAGAAGAGGGTAGGAAGAGTTCGGCTTAGTAGAGTACTAAATTAGATATGATGGAACCTCTGGATGAAAGAAAGAGATCGATAGCGTACATCTGCCTATTCCCTGTAGGCATTTTAGCAGTGGTTTGCTAGGGAATGCAAGCTAAGGAGTCCGTTTTCTAGGGCTATGCTTTTTGTAGATATGCTTTTGTGCCCCATTTTTGTTTTGCATCTCCGATTTGAAATGAATCCCTTTTCTAATCGGAGTGAGATAGACTCTTTACCTGGAGGATAGAAGCGAAGAAATGCCTACCCATAATAGATCTACTCTTCTGTCTCGCCTCCTTACCTTGCTTGATAGGGCTCGAATTAAGTAAGGACTGGACCTTATTCTATACTCGGACTTGATAAAATAGGTCAGAAATGCGTTTGATAAGCATCGGCCCAGCTTCTTTCATCACGAGAAAGGGGTTCAACCTAGATAGATAGTCAAATGGATATGGTGACCACTTCCCAAAGTAAACTGAATCAATGGCACCAACAGCTGAAATAGCATTCGTTTTTTTCTCCATAGGGGATTCCTCTTCTCTATTCTCTCTTCCTTGCTAGGAGGGTATTCGACCTTCTCGACTACCGGTTAGCGGAGTCAAGCTCAAGGTTAGGTAGCTGGGTGCAGTCCTGACTCTCAAGGAAAAAAACCTCTCTCTCGATTTCACTTTGTTCAACTCCCCATGGGGCAAATGTGGATTATCGGTAGTCCCAAGCCAGACCACGTGCCACTTACCCGAGTGTGAGCAGTCGAAAGAAAGGACTAGAATAAAGGCTATTTTGAGAGGTCGACATCAGACTTATAAGTATTTAGCGATTGAATACTGAATTCTCGAGCTAGTTCGAATCCCCTTAAAGGTCTCGGGTATGATTTTAGTCTTTCTAGAGCACCTAGAGGGGAGGACTTGGAATTCATCCACCAAAACAGCGTAAATAAAGGTAGCTCGATGAGTTCCATTCATAGAATGAACTGCAGATCTAGAAAGTTGCGTCGGCTATAGCAGGCAAAGTTACCAACCCTCTTTTCACTAATAAACTTCCATTTGAATTGCACTTGTGGCAGTGGGTTGCGCAAGGGATGGCTTTCTTCTGCTCGGTTGTAGATAGAGATGCGGAAAGCAAAAGCTAAGCAAGAAGGTCTCTGGCCTTGGCTAATTTTTATTGATTGGTCTAGTGGTGTGCCGAACACCAGGGACGTCGATGATCCTAGGAGATTCACCTTCTCATTAAGCAAAGTTCACTAAGTTCACTGTGGAAATCCAGTGGAAAGAGTTGTGCATCTGGCATGGGAAAGAGAAGTACAGAAGATCTGCCTGCTACTGGCAAGTCGCGGAGTTACGTAGCTGTTGTTGTTTCGGTTATTGCTGTTTCGAGAGAAAGAAGGACCAAGAGTTCTCTATTCCTATAATCAATTCGGTCGTTGTGGTCGGACTCTATTATGGATTTCTGACCACATTCTCTATAGGGCCCTCTTATCTCTTCCTTCTCCGAGCTCAGGTTATGGAAGAAGGAATCGAGAAGAAGGTATCAGCAACAACTGGCTTTATTACGGGACAGCTCATGATGTTCATATCGATCTATTATGCGCCTCGGCCAATAAGCTGAACGGAAAGAAATTTCCCAGACTGGATAGAGAGCCACTTGCTCTCGCTTGCCTGCCCCGGATAGAGAATTGTTAGGGGGAAACTATAGTATAGACCTGCGCCCCTTTCCTTTCCCCTTGAAAGCACACTCTCAGTAATCAACCCTTTGGCTGACTTTTTCCCTGGTGAATAGGGGCTTTGACAAACCTGAAAAACTCCATGATCTAATGACCTAAGCCAACACAACAAGTCGTGAGCCATAAAGAAATACGAGAGGTTTTTAATAACAGATCAGACTACCGAAGACTTTCTTTATTCATAAGATATTCTTCTTTGGGGCAGACCGCCTCATTCAGAACAACTGGACGAGTTTCTTTCTGTAAGCTATTCTCGAAATCGCGAATTAGTAAGGCGATGGCCGAAACACGCGTGTGAAACCCTTGTTTTCCACCCCTATTCTATTAGTAAAGCTGTTCATGAACCGCCTAACCGCAGCTTTCTATTCTATCAATAAACCTAACATGCAATGCTTATTGCTGAATTGGATGATCTTTCAGCGGGTATCTTCTTTTGATAAATCCCAACGTATCAAGTATAAACAACAAATCAAGGAAGAAAGACTTAGACTATTGGTTCAAAGAAAAAGGGAAAGCGAGGAAGCTCAGCCCTTATTAACCACGGGCGATCACTCAATTCCTACTTTAGATAGGAAGCCCAGCTTAGCCTAGCACAACTATGGCCTACTTTTTTTTTTAGTAAGAGATCAACCTGTCGGGCACTTGGATTCTTTCAACATCCTGAAACGTTTAGTTGTTTCTCAATGTCCTCGTATCTTGGTTATCATTGAACCTAAGGTTACGTTCGATAGATTTCGCTTCCAAAGACCGCTTGGATTGGATTCTGTTTTTATTCACTCTGACAATAAGATATGGCTCCCATGAAAAGAGAAAAGAGAACAAGGAGCTCATAACTCATTAGCTACCGTAGGATTGTTATTCATACTTTAGTAGCCGCTGCCTACCCTACGACAGTACTCATCAACAATTCATTTCCGCATCTACATACATTCCTCTTGGAATTGACTTTCCATCTGGGACCTACCTTCCTCCTGGGATGTAATAAATTGGAATAAGGATCTTATCTCCTATGCGAACTTGCCCTGCCCTATTAGTTAGGGATACAAAAGTGTTAGATCCCTTTGGTTTTCCTTCTCTCCTTTTGAGATTGCCTTTTCTTTTACTGATCTCATCTTTTACGGAATCGATCCCATTTGACTGTACAAGAATATGTGGAGCGGAACATGTCTGGAAGCACAGGAGAACGTTCTTTTGCTGATATTATTACCAGTATTCGATATTGGGTCATTCATAGCATTACTATACCTTCCCTATTCATTGCGGGTTGGTTATTCGTCAGTACCGGTTTAGCTTACGATGTGTTTGGAAGCCCTCGGCCAAATGAGTATTTCACAGAGAGCCGACAAGGGATTCCATTAATAACTGGCCGTTTTGATCTCAAATAACTCAGCTATGCCTGGCCCACGCTGAATGCACTCGGCTTAGTTCCTAAGAACATGAGCAGTGAACCAGAATAGTGGTTTATCTTCCTTAGGAGGGGTGCCTCTCATAGCAAGCGGTTTCAACCAATACAGGCATATATTAATAGATAGAGGAGATGAGAGAGTCTCTTAAAGAAGCTGCATACGTCCTAAAGGGAAACGTAGCGAATCGAGAAATGTCCACCCGAAAGACCGGGAAGAATCGGACACAAGACACGTGCAAAAGCCCTTGTTTTCCACATCAAGCGTACGAAAGCCTAGCATTGAACCCTTATTAGTAAAGCCATAGACGGTACTATTCCTCCAGTTTAAGAAGAACTGAGCTTAAGCGCCAACTCTCTTCCTCATTAAGGACTAAACTAGACCGCTATGCTCCACTTTCTTTGTCGCACCTTTCCGGCACTTTTCAAGCGTACGAATCTATGCATCGAGCTTGTCCTGCCTCAACAATCGATCGAAGAATTCCGAGGGGGGTGTCGATCAACCCCAACCGGGGATGCAGATGGGGGAAGATGAGCTCTCTCCCGCTGAAAGGCGGGTGAAGCAACGGCTGGACCTTTATAAAAAGGATCCGAACTATATATATCCAATCGAGGATATCCAGGTTAGACTGCAGGTGAAAAGAGAGATTTGTCAAGAGATGTACCAATACGACCGACATGAATTCTGTGTGGATAACAGAGAAGCGATTATTTCTGAATCCATTCTAACAAGAAGTGGTCAGGAATAGTTGCTCGGCACCCTTAATGAAAAATGAAACGAGCTAAGGGTCAATGGTCTTCAATCCAAATTTGTTCGCCAATTGGTCAAAGTTCGGAAAGATTTTTTAAGCTTTGATTCATGGAATTGATTGGACGTACTGGTTATAACATTTGAATTTTTCAACCATTCTACGTTCCCGACACGGATCCTATTAAATATTTAACATTTTCTATGATCATCTCTATTTCAGGTATTCGGGGAATCCTCCTTAATAGACGAAATATTCCTATTATGTCAATGCCAATTGAATCAATGTTATTAGCTGTGAATTCGAACTTATTGGTATTTTCAGTTTCTTCGGATGATATGATGGGTCAATCATTTGCTTCATTGGTTTCAACGGTGGCAGCTGCGGAATCTGCTATTGGGTTAGCCATTTTTGTTATTACTTTCCGAGTCCGAGGGACTATTGCTGTAGAATCTATTAATAGCATTCAAGGTTAAACATGACTCCTAGAGAGTTACCAAAATACGAATTTATCCTTTCGTTTTCTTCTTTCTTTTTCTTGGTTGGCAGGGTCAGGGCCTTTCTCGCTGGGCGAGCACATCCGATTCGAAAGTCCTTTCCTAAACCACTTCCCGTTCAGTTGCTGAAAGATAGAGATAAGGTTTTCTAAATGAGATCTTGTTCCACGAATATGCAGGCTAGAAAGATGTTATTTGCTGCTATTCTATCTATTTGTGCATTAAGTTCGAAGAAGATCTCAATCTATAATGAAGAAATGATAGTAGCTCGTTATTTTATAGGCTTTATCATATTCAGTCGGAAGAGTTTAGGAAAGACTTTCAAAATGACTCTCGACGGGAGAATCCAGGCTATTCAGGAAGAATCGCAGCAATTACCCAATCCTAACGAAGTAGTTCCTCCGGAATCCAATGAACAACAACGATTACTTAGGATCAGCTTGCGAATTTGTGGCACCGTAGTAGAATCATTACCAATGGCACGCTGTGCGCCTAAGTGCGAAAAGACAGTGCAAGCTTTCTTATGCCGAAACCTAAATGTTAAGTCAGCAACACTTCAAAATGCCACTTCTTCCCGTCGCATCCGTCTTCAGGACGATCTAGTCACAGCTTTTCACTTCTCAGTAAGTGAAAGATTTGTCCCCGGGTCTACGTTGAAAGTTTCTATAGTAGAACTCATTCGAGAGGGATTGGGGGTCTTAAAAATGGTTCGGGTGGGGGGTTCTATTAAGAATAAAGAAAACGAATAGAGAGGACAGATTACGAAAACCACACCCATGATTTGCTCTATATTCGGACTAGTCAAAACTGCATTTCGAAAGTGTTCGAGCTGGTGCTGCGGTTCGTCTAACCCATCATCAGCTGCAGCACAAAGTACCAGTCCGGCGGCGTGGAATTGTAACGTCAACTGTATCTGTTGTGTCCGCGTAGATGGGGATCCAAGCGTAAGGATTCGCCCCAATCCAGAGGAGCCCCCACTACAGCAAAAGATCAGAAGACCTGAAAGGAAATAGAGGGATTGGAGCTTTCGGATTTACAGACGTCTACGGACAGCTTTCATACTGCTATTGAGGAATTGAGTCCACAGCATTCTCCTGGCAATCCGGCCATACACTCACCTATCTTTGAGTATAATAGCTATGTAGCACCTGAAATAGTAGACTTGTATTTCTCATTCACAAATCCATCTTTGTTTATGCTACTCACTCTCAGTTTTGTCCTACGCCAAAGAAAAAAGAAGAAGATAGGTGAATGATGAATGAAGCGTGAGGAGAAAAGTAAAGAAGAAATATTGGTTGGTGCTTCCTGGGCTTGAATAATGATTTTATTTTGGATTGAGAGGCCGAAGCAGTGAAAGAGACAGGAAATCTTTCACACCTTTGGCAGGCCCCTTTCATGGTGAGTTCTCATTATTGATTGCTTTCCGTGATAGGGGGAAATGGAGAGGTGAGGTGGGCCCTTTCACCAGACTACTTTACTAGACTCGCTTTTTTCATTCAAAGTATAGGAACTGGTCAATCAAAAGGGGTTACGAACTACTTTGATCTGAGACCTGGTCTGGAAGATAGTTGTAGGCAAGACCTCTTCAACGGTTGTTCGATCGCTAATGGGCTAATAATAGAACTGAATGCTGAAAGTATGGATAAATATCTCGTCCAGGTCCATCACAAGGAAAACCAAGATTTGCTTTATCCGGTATCAAACGGGAGCTGCGAGCAAAGAGAACGCCTTTCAGGAGTATCAATACCGTGACATGAATCGTAAATGCATGGATATGATGTACCAGAAAATCCGCGGTTCCTTTCCGAACTAGAACCTATCCTTCTCGATCTTCTTTTACCCGAAGAAGGGAAGGAAAGGATGTCGATGGGTGGTCTCTTACTTGACTCACGATCCACTAAAGGGAAAGCACATTAAAAGGTTCAAATCACAGTTCAGGGTGTCGCAAGGAAGGATCACATAGTAGAGAGAGATACCCGAACTTTGCTACTAATATTCATCTTCCTTTATCTATTGTATGATAAAGAGTATGAAGGGCTGGAAGTGATGTGATAATCTATAGTTGACGACGGTGTGACCTGGGCAGTTCTTGCTCACCTCAACAGAAGAAAGAAAGATAGTGGGTCTAATAGCGTCTACTTATTGCCTCAGCGACCGCTGTCTAGTGAGATTTCTTTCATGATGATGGATCAGATGGATAAAGTGTTCCCTGTAAGCTTTGATCGAATGAGAATAAAGGCTCAAATAAAGACTAGAAAGACTTAAGCAATAAGGTTCAATCTAGGGCGAGCATACTTCCTTTAAAGGAATAGGCCGGTAGCTGCCCATAATGTTGAATCGGTACGTATACTCAAGCCATTTCATATGGTATACTTAGAAGGTACCGAAAGGAAGCCTACCTCCATTAGCCCGGGCCGGTAAGGATCTTTCACTAACCAGTGCTGATACGTTCTACTAACTTAACTAGTGCTGCCCAAAAGCTTTCTTTCAAACTCTTGCATGTACAGGATTGAGGAAGAGTGGAAGACGATTCATGGAAGAGAAGAGATACGCAGTGGAAGGGCAAAGGTATGGAAGCAATGGAAGGCGGGGGAAAGAGCGTAGTCATGGTCTTGTGTGCGTGGACGTGGATGCGCAGAGCAGTCAAAGTGAAAGGTCCAAGTCCTAACTTTGTGTTTCACGAGATAGTGCTTGGTTTTTTCTTTGAACAGAGAAAAAATATGACTCAGCAATTGCATGAAAAATAAGAAGGGCTCATAGCACTGACTTCAGGAAAACAATCTCACTCTTCCTGCATTTCTATGCACTAAGCTATATCAAACCTTCACCAAAGGAGTTTAAACGAAACCGGACAAAGGCGGTGCCTAGTCTATTTTCGTAAAATCAAAGGAAGCTACTACTACAAAGACGGAAAAGTGGATTCCCTCCCCGGAAGTCGCGGAGATTATCCCCTAGATGCAATATCCGAAGCTAAACTATGAAAAGGAATTACACTGCTTGTCGAGGTTGTCAAAAAAGGTAGAACCTATCCACTTAGCTAGCCTATAGCTTAACTGATCTATAAAAGACCAAGCTTTTTCGAGTCCATAAACTATGGGTAGCCTATCACTTGAGAGCGAGGCATCCTCGAACTAAAGATCTCGCCGGGAGTCGTCGCATCAGCCAAGGGGATCAATCTAGCTAATAAGGGGCGGTTGAACCCGATTGAAACGACTTTTACGCCATACGAACGGACAAAGGAATGAATTCAAAATGGAAAATATAGCAATCGCTCTGATTAGACTACTCATATACTTTCACGTCATATGTTTGCTCTTGGCGATTTTGAGTGGCTCAGGAGAAGTCAGAATATCCTGGGGGTCTTTTTATTTCTCGTTTCGACCGAACGACAAGTTGCAGGACTCATTTTTGAAGCTTCCAGCTCTGATTAGATATGTCTTCTGGCTATTCCCAATTATCTATATATTTCTCTTATTATTGCTAATTCTCTTATGCATTTCTTCGCTTTAATGATGGCATTTTTGATCTCATTCGTATTCTGATCGATTTCACTAAGAGGGGGCCAGCCCAGCGTTGATAGATAGTCCAGGCTGATAGATGCTCTACAAATGAACTACGGTGACCTGATTCTCTCATACAAAGCCACTATCTTGTTTTCACTTGAGAGATACGTAGGCAGCCCATGAAAGTCTGTGTGGGTCCGGTCTAAGAATTGGATGACTTCCTTTGGTGGAGTGAAAGGACTCTCTTACGTCTTCTACTGTCTTTCTACTTGGGCATTTCTCAGTGTCCTTGTAAGGCAGCTTCTAACTAATCTTTCTCAACAGGAGGCTAATCTCAGGAAAGAAAATAGAGAATAAAGGAATAAACCAGCTAAAGCGAATTCCCCCCGCATATGATTGCCAATTCCCATTCTATCTTCCATCTTTCCTTGGTGAAGCCAACGTGTTCGCTGAACTGCTAGTTTACCGGCCCATCTTTGAGTTAGAATTCATGTGCCGTGAGACCATTTACCGAAAAGTTCTCTGTCGACCCGTCTTCTGATCCAATTTCATGTGTTACGCATCGAGCAAGGTTCACCGGAGAATCGCCCAAATCATGCCAAAAGCCGAGCTATAACCACGAAAAAAGCTCTTTGACAGAAGATGCTTACTTTACGAAAATAGAGGAACGGTGCTTCACCGATTCACTACTTGGAGATCCGCTGAAATAGTAAAGGATTCCTAGTTGAATAGATAGGGAGGGCTCTCTGAGTTGAGTGATTCCATCTTAGTTTTATTTCTGAAAGAGATGTTCTAATGTTTTAAGAAAGCTGTCATAACGACTCGCGCTTTTGGTTGTTCTCCACACCATGGTTATCTACTGCAAATATCGCTTTGTTTGGTTCCGTCCTTCCAGGCGGTGTCGTGGTTCCACTGCATGCACGCTTTCCCATGGCTCCTATTGATTCTCTTCATTCGGAGATGTTCCATCCAAATCTTTCATCTCGGGCTATCACCCTAAAGACTGGGATATCGTTTAATATGTATATATTCAGTTGGTCAATCCTTAGAACTCTGATGTCGACCTAGCCCGTACGTTTTGTGGTCCCTAAAGATCTGAAGACATGGCCTTCTTATTCACATACGACGTAAACAAAGGAATGCCACCTACAACTTTTCAATCAGCCACAGACCCCATCCGAAAGACGAATTCTTATCATTGGCTTCTCTTCTCTTGAATAAACGCAACAATCTGAGGGGACCTTTGATGATAGGGGCAAAAGTGGCATTCTGAACCTCTAAAGGCCTTATTCATCGAATGAGAGGTCCTAACCACCAATCAGACAAGTCAGCCTGGGAAGTCTCCTCATTGCTGCTAACGAATGGGCTAATGTACCCGCGTGGAGAGCCCAAAGGAAGAGTTCGTTCATGTTTGAACACTGGCAAAAAGGTCTTCTTGTGATGGCCTGACCTCATCGATAAGCCTTCTTCTCATTACCATAGAATCTTCATTATGCAGGGAATGCCGAAATGATTGGTTCGATGGAAGGCACTGATTCATCGCTCTAGGGAGGTCTCAAGGCCTAATGTAGCCATACGAACTTGTCTCAGAGACAATAAATCCTGCGTTCTAACGAGACTTTGGGGACCGATACATACTGATCTTACCTCCTTGTGGGTCTGTAAACGTGGCTTTAAAGGCTATTTTTTCGGAGTTTAGCTGCCTCGGATCAGTTGGAGAAGTAGTTGATACCAACTATCACGGTTAACGTGGTATACCCAATTGATGAATCACCCAGGAGGCGCGCAATTCGTCGATGGCAACACTTCCGCTAACACTTGGACTCCCAAAAAGGAAGGGGCTGCAAAGTTGCTTTCCGATTAGACTGGTTTACACGCACCGATACTGGTTGTTTTCCCAAGCTTTGTAGCTGCGGAGTGGACTTCATTAGTCTCGTCAGTAGTCTGTTCTATGACTTCTTCCTGCTGAGCCGAAGCTGCGGCCCTAATCGATTCATTTCCCCATTCTTTCGATCTGAGCGCCCACTCATCTTCTTTCTCTGTCTCGTGAGGCCGCTGTGCCGGTTTCCTCCAAGTGGTCCACTTCTCTTCATTCTTTGTGTTCTGTTCCTGCTGGTCTCTTCTTTCCGAAGCTCTCCATTCTTTAGCGCGTGTGATCTCGCTTGTTCTTTTTCTTTCGATGCGAACTGGGATTTTCTCTTCTCTTATGATATTTTGATATTTCGAGAAAGCTCCGAATTCTCAATCCCGTTGAAAATAGGCTATTGTTTAACTAGTCAGGTTGCTCAATCCGGCCTTGTCATCTGTTTTGTTTCATCAATCCATTCTTTCTATCTCATAGAAAGGTATACCCAACTTCCATGACTTCATAAGGAATGGTCACCGCGTAAAAGCAGTTGTCCTCTAAACGCTAACCGGAAAGCTACAAAGCAGCGACTTTGCTGTCTAGCTCGCCTAACTCTGTATCGACTAAACGACCAACCTGGGGACTCTTTGCTCTTTGAAGGAGAAAAGTCTAGCTTCATTTATGAATGAATGATCTTCCATCTTATCTTACGCCATTTCTGGACGGATGGAGGAAGCTCCGGAGCGGCCAAAGACTCTGACTTCTTTAATAAATAGGACTTTAGTTGCTTTCGGAGTGACTGCCTACGACCGGGGAGAGGGCTCCTATCTTTGGAATTAGAAAAGCAAAGCTTGATGTTTTATTTTACAAAGCAAAGGCTCTGTACGGCTTAACGGATTGAGTTCCACGCTGGCCTCCGAAATGCCTTCAAGAAGAAGGTCGGATTCACGTAGTTTGAGCGTACGGCACCATGCTGCTATGTGGCCGAGCCTACTAGCACTCAGTGGCAGATCTATGCAATGTCTCTATATTCTAGCCCGACTATGGGGCACTTTTCAAAATATGTATGGCTCGCATGCTCAAGGACGAGAGCGCTCATCGACGCCATTAAAAGTAATAGCAGCTCAACTTCAAATAGAAAATAGGGAAGGATTTACCATTCTATCTAGGGAATGCAGGCGTAGGAATGCCTGAGACGGCAGGGTTCCGATACTACATAGTCGCTCGGTAGTTCCGCCGGTTCCAGGAAATAAATTGTAACGCCAATACCAGCTCCAAAGCGGATCTATTCTGAAGAAGATAGCCAATCCTGGCGAGACTTCAAAAGAGATGGACTCTTAAATAGCGAATTATTGAGCGGCGCCTCTAAGGCCGGTTGAGATGAGATCAAAAACAAGGCTCAGATTCTTGGCTGGAAGATGAAGTTCAGATGAGCTCCCACCATAGGCAGGGAAAGCAGTGTGTGTAGCTCCTGCTGAGATAGTGGATAGGCGTCCAGGAGCGGACTCTGCGGATAGAGACCAAGGGAAGACGTTAGAGCACACGGGGCACGTCCTCCTTTTTCTGGGACAACAGCTCACGTATATGCGAACGGATCCATTTCAGATCAAGGAGTCGACAACGGATCCTGTCTCCACGGCTGGTTTGATATATCCAAACAGCACGATAACAGATCCACATGTGTGTTACAGGGTCCTCAACTCACGTTTTTGTATACGGACATTGGCCTCCGTCAGTCTCTATATTTGAATTCATTCATGGCCCTTCTCTACTCTCGCTCTCAGCGGATGTACCCGAAATCGCACCCGTGAAAGCCCAGAGACATGCGAAGACCGGACAGGAAAGATGGAAAATCCATAAATATGTAACGAAACGTCTCCTCTCCTTTATCCTTTCATGGAAGAATACCTCTAGTACGCGATCCCGAAAGGGGTGAAAGGTATGGTCCCGATCTTTGTCAGTAGTTCTAATGAGATTTCTCCTATTCATCAACAGAATCAAACTAGGGCGCCGCTTCCTGTGCCTCATCCCTGCACATCACTCCATCTCCTCATCACAATCCAGACCTTTCGTGTGCCTTGCCTCCGCATCGCCTTCCGTGTCGCCTTTCGCTTTTGTAGAAGGAAGGGTCTCCTGCGGCCGATGTCCGAGCTTTATTCATCTACGGCGCCTCCTTCTTTGAGAGGAAGGGGTTAAATCCCATAGGACTGTCTAAAAGCGACAAAAAGGGCAGAAAAGGGATACAAAACGGAATCCACTGAGCTGGTCGGACCATGAGCTTAGAGAGCCTAGAGCCAGCGGTGGAATCACCCAATTCCCTTTCACTTTAAGGGAGGGAATGGCTTCCATTTTGCATATCACTGTATTAAGTGAAGCAAAATAGACAAAACTGAAGGAATCGACGGATGCAGCAGCTGCCGCTGATAAGCCGGAAGTGCTACTCAATAGGCCGGAAATGTTCCTACCCAAAGAGAAAAGGGGGGTACTATTTCCAATAGAAAGGATATCGATCGGGCATCTCACCCGAGATTCCCTCTCTGACTTGTAAGGTAGATCCTTAGACTACCAGTTAAGCAATAAACTAAAGGAGCGATTAGCAACAAATACAGATCTAGCAACAGCACCTTTTTAGGAACTACTAAGCTACCTCCGTTCGGGCTGCCCGACTAGGGCATCCCTCTCTCACTGAGAGTAGAATGCTTACACTCCCAGTGTACTAATAAAGGATAGGGAAGATCCCTTCCTTACTAATAGAACCATTAAAGCTCTAATCGAAAAAGAGCTACTATTAACAGATAGAGTCAAGAATAGAAGCTTCCATTAAAGGAATAGAGGAGATAAAGAGCTACATTAAGCTAAAGGAGACAACTAGACCGGAAACTCCTTAGTGAGTTTCTTATCTCCCATGTTTGAAATAAAACTGTAGCGCAAATGACGTAAGAAGCGAAGAAAGAAAGATTCCCCCGCGGGTGCTTACTCTCAGTCTCAAGGAAAAGCTTTTACGACTGGGCGGACATACCGAATAGGCTGAGAGAAGGAATAGACCTAGGAAGGAAAGCCCCTCGATACAAAGGAATTGACCTCGTAATAGGATAATTTCTCAAAGGCTTCTCCTACAAAGACGATCGGGAATGGGGCTCCCCTGCAACCTAATTCCTTCCTTCTCACATGAGTCTGAATCTCAAAGAAAGGGAAGTTGGGGCGCAAGTCAGGAAAATCCTGATCAAAACTCCAGCCGTTCCCAGTTTCTTATTCTCACACCTCCCTATTAGATTGATGACTTGGAAGCGAAATTATGAAGAAGGAAGTGTAGAGATCTAGCTAAGATAATCAAAGCCGGGCCTTCCTCCGGGGCGAATAAAAGAGGAGGATGACGCCCTGGTGTGAATTGGCTACTCACATCATGGCCTGTTTAAGTCAGCTGCTATTTTCACGGATCGTACCGCGAGTCAATCCTAGCAGCCGCACAGCCCTATCACTCACTCAAGCACCCGCTTTCGCTACGTTACGGCTACTAACAGCCTATAACAACAAACAACACAACAGGTATACATACCAAATGCGTACCCTTTAGAGTAAAGTTATCACTTCTCAACCTCCTTACAAAGATAGCTAGAGTATCTTATACTGGAGTTAATAGTACTATTTTTCATTATGAATTCATCTCTAATATAGGGTATATCAAAATACTCAGTTATCCCTGGCCCTCGCAGTATGCACCCTGTAGTGTTCCTATGAACAGACTGCGGTGAACTCATATATGGTTATATAGTTCAACTTCCCACTGATTTGGAGGGGTGCCTCTCATGGCTTGCGGCTTCCACCAGCGCAGGGATACAGTATTAGAGAGAGTGGGAGAAAGGTACCGTATTATAGATAGAAGATAAGTGGTACCCTCGCCTATGCTCTAAGGGTAGCTACGCAAATTCCTCTTTTAAAGATCAAACGATAAAAGGGGAACGCAAGGTACTAGTGAAGGGATTCTTGGGTAAGAAGCCCGAACGATCTAGCGAAGCAGAAGGTAGCGAACAACAAAGACACGAAAGGATGGTCAAGAAAAACCTATGCTCCTTCTACTCCGAAGCCTATTAAACGAAAGTACATCTTTTCATAGGCCTAGTAGCTACTCATTATTCCACTCTTAATAATGAAAAGATGTACTTATAGGTAATTGAGAAATTCTTCATAAATAGAAAGAAAAAGAATCAAAATCCTGTGATTTTATTATACTCAAACGGATATAAACAATAACTCTACCATGAAACAATCTATCAATTCTATCCTTCGGTCTCGTTCTCTTCCATCGGTGAAACATTTGGATTTGTTTACAATCACTGAGAAGATGTCTCATCTTCAAATATCGTCGAGTACTCCTACGATACGAGAGAGAATTTCCACTGCTCTGTCTTCTCTACGATTGCCGGGTGTTCAAAAAAACTCAAAACGAATTTCATCCCGAGGTGACTTCGCTAGACTTGCTTCTAGTCTGATAGGAAATCAAACTCACAGTCGTAAGAACGGAAGGCCTAAGACCGCTTATTCCTTCTCGAAAGCTGCCCGCGAATGCCCTTCTTACTAGGCTGACAGCAGTGAGGTCGAATCCAATCCCAGAGGGGAAATCCCTTTCTCAAATCGGATAAAGCCCGGGTAGACCAATGTAGCAGATTATCGGCATCTCAGAAGGACTAAGGCCCTGGTTGGCCACTCTGCTATGTTGATGTTGGGTTCCCATCGAGAAATTCATTCATTGTTGAAGAACTCCCCCCTTTGACTCGCCATGCCACTATATCCATAATGACCGGTCTATCGAAGAAAGAGATCATTGAGCCTATTTTTTTTGAGTTGAAAAAGGGGTTTATCCATTCCCTCTTAGGCAGTCCCTGAGCCCCGTAGGGCTGTGGCTCCAGCCAGAGGGCCCTGCTTCTTTCTTGCTCCACGACCATGGTTGGCGGACTCGCACGACTAGTTATTTCTGGGTCATCAATTCTTAATTGATTAATCCAGTTAGAAGATGGTTGAGAGGAGAAAGAAGTACTGGAACCATACGCCAGGTCTGCACATAAAGATAATGTTCCACCATGTTCGAGTAGAAGAAGACAACTAATCATTATTAGGGTTGTTTGAATGACGGGTAAGGTGGCCGCCCTACTCCCTGCGCCTGTCTGGTCCGGAGAGTTTCGTACCACCACTTCTCCTTCAAGGAGAGGTATACGCCCGAAACTGGGCAATTCCTTTATTGAAGGAATTTCCGTACAGTAGGTACGTAAAGGTTTATATACATATTTTATGTTTTGTTTGTTCACCGCGGCACGAAATCATAAAGAAGCTGGAATAACTCAGAAAGAGAGTGGCGCCTAGCCGTTGAGAGCGTCTGTTGTCTTTGTAGAGGAACAGTACGATCTTGGACTGGCCCCCTACGCATGACCTAGAAATAAAAAGAAGTCCGTGCTACTATAAGGCCTCTAAACTCCTCCCTCAGGGACACTGTTGCCCATGGGGACGGTGTAGCCCCGACTTCCATAGGTCCTTGGTTCGACCTCCTAATGAGAATGGAGGTCCTTGCGCGGGCGTCTCATCCCTAAGACTTGCTTGCTCTGTATGGAGTGTCCCGTGGTTCCTCGAGTGCCAGCCGCAGAGAGGAATGCCATCAACTAGGGCGCTATTGACCACTAACCACTCGCTCGCCGGCCGCCCAGGCTCCGCGTTTCAAGTTCGTTATCCTAACCGTCTCCTCTCCTCCACCGGGAGCCTGGCCCCTTCTTCTATCTTATCTACTGCCTTGCTCCTCGGCTCCATACTGCCCCAGCCGCTCGCTGTAATAGC